>VWYI01034024.1:46490-94396 GCA_013399455.1 Anthoscopus minutus
CGCAGCCCGGGGGGGGCTGGCACAGGTCGTGGTCCGTGCCGCCTTTCTGGTGGAGCATCCTGGGGCAGAGATGGCAGAATCGGGGAGTTACTGAGGGTGGGAAGGAATTCCGGGGTCACCCAGTCCAACCTGTGATGGATCAGCATCGTTTCGCCGGGCCCGAAGCCCTGAGTGCCACGTCCAGGAATTCCTTGGGCATCTCCAGGGATGGCCGCTCCAAACCTCCCTGGGCAGCCCCTGCTAAGGCCTGGCCGCTCTTTCCAGGAGGAAATTCCTGCCTTGCACAGCCTCCCGCTGCCTGGGCCCAGCTCTTCTCCTGTCCTGTTCCCTGGGAGCAGAGCCCAACCCTCCCCGCCTGTCCCCTCCTGCCAGAGCCCGAAATTCCCCCGGAGTCCCCCAGTTCCCTCGGGAGCTGCTTCTCCCATGATGCACAAATCCTCTGAGGGTGACCAATCCCTTGGGCATAAACAGCCTGGGAAAAAGAAAACAAAACACCGACGCCTTTCTTTTTTTTTCTTTTTTCTTTGTTTTTTTTTTTTTGCTATTTCCAAGGAAAGGCTGAGGAATCTGAGAGGGCTGAGAGAATCCAACTCACCCTGCGTGCAGAAACGGACGGGCTGAGCAGGGATTCGGAGTCCTGAGGACAGAGCTGGGGCTGAAAGCTTTTATACGCGGCTGAGCTCTCCTGGGAATGAGGCACGTCCTGGGAATTAATAGCTGAGCACTGAGGCTGCTGCCGTGTGTGTGTGTGTTTTGTTTCTGGCGCTCGGTGTCGGATTAATCAGCCGCAATTAGCCATTACCTCATTAGTTCTGGTCATGCTCAAATGGGCTCCTGCCTGGTGTTAGTCAGATGGGATCCTGGAATGCCGGGATGCTGAGTGATGCGCCCCAAAGGAGACCCTGGTGGCAGTGGGAAAACCACAGAGAGGGCCGGGGGTGCTTCCCGAGGAAGGGGACGGAATCCAGCGTGGCCCCAGCACCGCGAGGAGCAGCGGGTGTTGCTCCTGCGGCTGGCTGGGAGTTGGGAATCCAGGATCCCTGCGGATACCGGGCACGGTGGGGACGGTGTCAGGTTGGAGACGGGATGTGGGGAGGTTTATTCCCTGAATTAGACGGATTAATTCGCTGCCAAGTGCGGAGCACCTCGGCCAAGCAAGGAAAAGCCTTTTATGTGTGGAAAGTCTGGAATGGGGACACCAGAGGAGCGGTGACCTCACAGAGAAACAATTCCGGCCTTTGCCAAGCACCGTGTCCACCTCTCTGGCATTTTTGCTTTGATTCACATTCTGTGGAGCTGCTCCATTTTGCATTTCTGTGGCCGAGACGTTTTTTTTTAAGTACCGGGAAAATTCCTCTCTCAGGAGCTCCTCGGGCTTCCAAAGGAAGGGATGCTCGGAGCTCTGTCCGGTGGAATTTGGGTTTGAATCACTGGGAAAAGCATCCGCAGAATTCGGGGGTGTGGCTCCAAGGGTGCGCGGGCACCTGACAGGGCTCTGCTGTAATTTATTCCATAGCTACAGGAGAAGTGGAATTGCCTGGCAGGAAGCCATGGGATTTGTGTGGAAAGATGGAAAAGACCTCGGGATGTGTAAGAGCCAAGCAGGAGTTTAGGTTTAGAACTCATTGCCAGAGTCCCAGGTTTATGCTGGGTTTGGATTTTTTTTTTCCATGTTAGAGGAGTTTTGGAGCCACTTCCTGAGGATTTTACAATCCCCAGGTGTGAATGCTGAATTTCTGATCTCGTCTCTTAAGGTTTCTCACATTTTGATAGAACCCAGAGAAAATGACTCAGCATCTCAGGGTCCTCCAGGCTGGACCTAAATCTGATCCACCTGGGTTAGTGGGAGGTGTCCCTGTCCATGGCGAGGCGTGGGACTGGATGGGCTTTGAAGCCCCTTCCAGCCTGAACGATCCTGGTCTATTTAATCAATTGAGAATTCCCCCCTTTAAAGCTCAGTAACTTCTCTGGAAAGATTCCCTTTAGGAAAAAAGACCTTCAGCTCTGGCTTGAGGACCGTGGAGATGCTTTGGTTACAAACGGGATCTCAAATCAGCAGAGAGATGGGATTAAACCGATGCTCCTCTCGCTGATGTGACATTTTTCACTTGCAAGTCCCATTTCCCCCCAGGTGAGCATCGGCCCAAGGAGCTCACCAGGTGCACCGGGGCGTTGTCATCACAGAATGACAAACACACAAAATTCATTACATGAATCAATTAGGCAAATGCCAAACACATCCCACGCCGGAGCTGCTGTGTCAAGGATAAAGCCAAATGAATAAACACAACCCAGGAGTTTGCAGGATCAGAACCTACGAATTTTATTGCATTTCATGTCTAATTGGGGATCAAAGAAAGTAAAGGGAGGGGGAGACATCGGCAGCATCGAGCATCCCACACACCAAGAGGGAAAGGAAGAGCAGCACCAGAAACGCGCTGGGCAGCGGCTTCAGGGCACAGCAAAGCACCCGGGGACTAAAGGCAGCAAAGGAGAGAAGTTCAGAGAGCCCGAGCACAGGAGGAAGAGCGTTTGGGGCTGTATCCACATCCACATCCACATCCACGTCCGTGTCCGGAACCCGCCGGGCGGGCTCAGTTGCCGCCGCAGCCGCAGCAGCTGCTGCTGTTGTTGCTGCGGATGGTGTAGCAGCAGGACATGGGCATGCTGCAGCACTGCATGGGCATGCAGCAGGGGCTGCAGCACTGCATGGGGCTGCAGCACATCGGGGTCTTGCAGCACCGGGGGCTGCTGTAGCAGCAGATGGAGTAGTTATTTCCACCACTGCCGCCGCAGCATCCGTTGGGCATCCTGGGGGTGGTGGGAGCAGAGCTGGAGGGAGCAGAGAGAGGCTGTGAGTGGGAGCAGCAGGTTTGGGAGCACGGGCTTGATCCGAAGCTCTGTTTACATTTGGGGGTTCAAGGAGGGGAAACCCAGGGGCGGAGTGTTTGTAAATTGTGGCCTCTTCGTAAATTGTGGCCGCGACTCTGGGTTTTCCCCGCAGTGCAGGTGTCCTAGGAAGAGCAACCCAGCACTGGGCCCTCACTCTGGGCCCTTCTGGAATATTCTCTGTCCTCCTCCCCTGCATGGCCCCGTTGATGCTCCCAGAGCCTCCCCGAACATTTCCAGCTCATGCCCAGAACCCCTCATGCAGAGTTTGCAAAACCCCGACATCCAGGCCCCGTCCCAGATCCCGGCAATGCTTGGATCTGCTACAGGATATCCAAAATTCCCTTTTGGGAGGTGAAGGAAGAAGTTCTCACTTACCCTGCTGAAGAGTGAGCAGAGGCGAAGGGAGGAGAAGGCGAGAGAATGAAGCGAGCTGGGCCCGGAGCCCTTTTATACTCCTGGCCATCCTTCCTCCTGGAAGTGAGACAGCCATGGACCATTCCAGCTTCCCTGTTTATCCATCCAAACCCATATTTTTTAGCCATATGTGTCGCCTGGAATTTGCATTTTGCCTCATTACCGGTGATCACCGCCCTTTTTCTGCCTCGTCACGGTTTAGCCTGGGGGTAATCAAAGGGCTCCCATGAATTTGGATGAATTTGTCCTCGCCCAACCTTTCGAGGGAGCCAAAAAATGTGGCCTCGTATCTGCTGGACAGAGGTGTTCCGGGAGTGACTCAGTGATGCCCTGGGCTTTTGGGTTTTCTGTTCTCCATTGGGGTGTGGGTTTTGTTCAGGGGCTTTTGGGTTTTCTGTTCTCCATTGGGGCGTGGGTTTTGTTCCGGGGTTTTTGGGTTTTCTGTTCTGCACTGGGGTGTGGGTTTTGTTCAGGGTACTGAGATCCTTTCACAGGGTGATGAAGACACAACAATCCTACTCTGATTGGAACTCAAAGACACCTTTTCCAAACTTCAGGCTCGAAGAAATCAGGCAAATAAAACTCCTGTATGCAGATAGACCCAAACCTATAATAAGAATGTGATTTTGGGACTAACATCCCCTCCTTCCTTTTGCCTCCATTTGGAGCCACCCAGAGCCTGATTTGTAACCCTGGTGCTGTCGAGTGTAGCCTCTCAATAAATCTCCTTTATTCCCCTAACTCCATCTGGCCTCTGCTCCAGCTCTCCCAGGCATTGTCAGCAGCAGCAGCCAGTGCTGAGGCAGTGCAGGAGCCCGAGCCCAAAGTGCAGCCGTTCCCTGGGAATGGTGCAGGGAACAAAGCAGGAAAGCTGTCAGGAAAGCTGTCAGGGAAGCTGTCAGGAAAGCTGTCAGGGAAGCTGTCAGGGAAGCTGTCAGGAAAGCTGTCAGGGAAGCTGTCAGGGAAGCTGTCAGGGAAGCTGTCAGGAAAGCTGTCAGGAACATGGGGTGCCTGTCCCGGTCCCCGGATGCGCACGTGCAGAGGGAGCAAGGAGGGTTTGGGGTGTCTGAGGCTCAGCCGCCCTCACGTGGCTCTGTGCAAATCCACTGTGGAAGGGTTTGGGTTGGAAAGGACCTTAAAGATCCTTTTAGATCTTTAGGATGTTAAAAATCTTTTAGATTTTTAAAGGGCTTTTAAAGATTGTGCGGTTCCACCCCACTGCTGTGGGCAGGGACACATCCAGCCAGACCAGGCTGGATGTAGCTCCATCCCTCCTGTCCCTGGACACTTCCAGCTTTGGGAAGTTCTTGCTCCATTTATGAATGTTTGTTACTGGTAGTATTGTTGTTAATATTTCCATCAGAAGCTTGAGGGGCAGCTCTGCCTGTGCAAGGGGCAGCACAAGGGACGGTGGCTCCGGGGCTGGGTGTGGTGCACCTCAAATCAACATTTTCCTCCTGCAGCCTCCCCTGGCATCCAGCTGAATCCAGCTGGGTCCTGGGATCCTGGTCCTGAGCAGGACCCCCCTGCCCGGCCCCCGCAGCGAGGGAGGGGTTTGGAGCTGCTGCGGGACCCTCTGAAGGTGCTGGAAAGGGAGGGAGCCCAGAGGGAATCAAAGGGTGAGAAGATGGAGGTGGAGGAGAAGGGCCCAGCACAGAAACTGCTCCTCACTGGGCTGGTGGTGCTGCGTGGGAGGCAGGGACTCGGGAAGAGACTTTGTTGAGGTGGAACCATTTTCTAGGAGGGAGAGAGGAAGGGAGGAATGTCAAGGTAAGGCAGAGCCTTGGGCAGATGAACCCTGGCAGGAACACTGGGGAGGAATTTTGGGAGGAATTTTTTCATGGTCTGAAATTGCAGCTCTCAGCTGAGGACCTCGCCACATTATCCTGAGAGTGCCTAATGAGAGGATGGTGATCCTGCCTGGCCAGTTCCCAGCTGCTGCCTGACATCCTCGGGGATCCTACCTGGGAGAGGGGTCGGCCCAGGTGAGCTGGGACCAGCCCCGAGCACGGTGACAGGGACTTGGTTTGCTCCCTGTGCAGTGCAAGGGGGAGCAGACTGAGACTTCAGAGCTGTTTCATCCCTGCAGGAAATGCCAACAGCTCCTTTCCAGGCTTCCCTGGCACGAGAGCAATTCCTGGAGTGGAATACTGGAAGCAATGCAGGTAATTGTGACTTCTCCGTGAAGGGCAGAACACGCGCGGCATTTCCTTCCTGGTGGGAGACAAATGCACATGGACAGACCCAGTTTTTAATTTACAAGCAACTAATGGGGCAGAAGCAAGGGGCCACACTCCACTTGTGCCTCCTGAGGGAATTTTTCCACGGGCAAATCCTGCAGGTGTGAGAAGGGAGATGGAGCTGGGCTCTTCCCACACAGGGTGGTCGTGTCCAGCTCTTGGTGGAACCAAGGTTCCCGAATAATTTCTGGGGAGTGGGATGTGGATCATAACGCAAACAAGCGACTGGAGCAGGGTGGAAACAGTCAGAAAAGGGCATCAGATGCATCCAAAGGACGGCAGTGCAGAACTTCCATGTTTTGGTACAACCCCAGCCGACCCTTGAAGGCAGCAGAGGTTTCTCAGCATCTGTTTCACTGCCTCAGCTCCGCGTCTGGTGACTCGGTTTGGCAGAGGCAGAACCCCCATGTCCTGGTGTCAGACTGTCTGCTGGGACTGGCTCTGGCTCCTGAGGCACATCTCTGGCTGGCTGGAACCCGTGGAGCTTTCCTAGCTGGGATGTGTCTGTGTCAGACTCTTTCTGAAAGCGTTCCCGTTTTTCTTGAGTTTATGAATTATTTTCATAGAAGCAGAGACTGCTTTGGGTTGGAAGGGACCTTAAAAATCCACTTATTTCACCTCCTGCCACGGGCAAGGACACCTTCCACTATCCCAGGCAGCTCCAAGTCCTGTCTAACCTGGTCTTGGGTACTTCCAGGGATGGCACAACCAGAAATTCCCTGGAAAACTTGTGCCAGGTCCTTACCACCCTCACAGGGAAATGATTCCTTCCCAATATCCAACCTCAAATTCCCCTCTGTCCGTCTGACCCCACTCCCCTGTGTCCTATCCCTGCAGTTCCTGAGGAAAAGTCCCTCTCCAGCTCCCCTGCAGCCCCTGCAGATCCTGGGAGCTGCTGTGAGGTCTCAACACAACTTGTTTTTCTCCTATTCTCTTCCTCTTTCTCTGTTATTTTATACTGAGAGGGCAAATGTCACTCCCAGAGGTGCCAGAAGCTCCAGTCTGAATTAAGGAACGCCCTGATTTTCTTTGTGCTCCCCTAGTGAACACCTTGGAGACAGGAGAATCCCAACTCTGGGGATAAAAAGCAACGCCAGGAAAAGGCGAAAGGCGCGGCAAAACCCTCTGGATCCGCCAGCCAACAAACAGACCAACGCCAGGAGCTTGCGGGGTCACAAACTACAGATTTTATTGGGTTTTTTCCTCAGACAGACTGAAGCAAAACAGCCACGGAGAAGGGTGAAGCATCCCACACACCAAGAGGAAAACGAAGGGCGGGACCAGCGCTCGCAGGAGGAACTCGCCGGGCCGCGGCTTCAGGGCACATCACAAGCAGGAGGTGAGGGAAGGCAGGAGGAGAAGAAGAAGGAGTCCTGCGGTCTCTAAGCACAGCAGCAGGGGCGCCGGGGGTGTTATCCGCAGCCACAGCCGATCCAAGGGGGGAAAAGCCGCGTGGGCTCAGTTGCTGCCGCAGCAGCCGCCGCTGCTGCTGCTGCCGCAGCAGCCGCTGCTGTTGTTGCTGCTGATGGTGTAGCAGCAGGACATGGGCATGCAGCAGGACTGCATGGGCATGCAGCAGGACTGCATGGGCATGCAGCAGGGACTGCAGCAGGGGCTGCAGCACTGCATGGAGCTGCAGCACATCGGCTTCTTGCAGCATTTGGGGCTGCTGTAGCAGCACACGGAGTAGTTACTTCCACCACCGCAGCATCCGTTGGGCATCTTGGGCGTGGGAGTGGAGGCAAAGCTGGAAGGGAAAGAGAGAGTTTGTCTTTTTCTCTGCTTGAATCTCCCAGAGGTTGAGGCAGAGTAAAGCATTCTTATCCCCAAATCCATCCCAAACTGGCCAGGGATGTGCCTGGTGTCCTGAATCCCAGGCTCCTGTGCTTTTGTCCAGCACCGGTTCTGCTGGAGAGAATCCACCTGCGTGCAGCCCAAAACCAATCTCTACTCCCCAAAACCAATCCGTGATCCCAGATCTTCTGCAGAGTCCACTCCCAAACCAGACAGCCCAGAAAAGGCTGGACAAGGCCACGGAAACAGAGTCCCAAAGCAAAGACAAGTGGCAAAGCCCAACTTACCCTGCTGAGCAGAGGAGGGAGGAGAGGAGAAGCCGAGATGATCGAATGAGGACCCCCTGGGCTGGGGAGCCTTTTATACGCTCCAAAGCCTCCTCTCCTGGAAATGAGGCATCCCTCGGCAATTCCGACCCCGTGGATCACCCGGGGTATCCCCTCACGTGGTGTTTAATCTCTGCCTCTTTCTGTTTGCTCACCACCTCAGTTGTGCCCCATAATTACTCGTCCAGAGGAACAACAGATGCAAATTTCCTAATGGATTTGCGTTAATGGGACCGGCACGGGAGGGAGCTCTGAGGTATTCCCATCCCTTCTCCAGGAATGACCTTGGGACACAGGGACACTTAGCAATGTGCCCGGGGGCAGCTGGGTGCTGAAGCAGTGGGACAACCATGCCTGGAACTTGGAGTTGATGTTGCTCATGCGTCCCCTCTGCCCCTGCCCGGAAGATTTAGGGGCCAGTGGAAATTTTTGGTCAATGGGAATCCTTTTTTTCCTGCCTCTGTGGTCAAAGTTTGGGCTGAAATTCCGCCTTCCTTGGTCTTGCTCTTGGGCTTCCCTTCAAAGTGCTGGGTTCTCACACTCCCTGTTTTTTTTGTTTTCGTTGTATTAAGATTTTTTTTCATTTTCACCCATGGAACTGATGGGTTGAGTCCAAATGAAGCAGCAGCGTATACGTGAGGGCTTTTCCCTGAGCTGGTTCCACACATCCCATCTCCTGAGATCACCCCAAAGGCTTCTGAGGCTCAGGGGACTTGTGGTGATCACATCTGAGCCTTCACAGCAGCAGCTGTGGCCCGCGGGCAGAGCAGGGACAGCTCCACGCTGTCGGTGTTTCCATGCGATGAACGGGGTAAAAGATGGGAATTCCAGGATGCTGAGGCAGCGCCAATTCATGGCAAAAAGTGGCTGCCATGGCGTGCAGGGGACTCTGACTGTGCGGCTGACACGGTGCCAGGTGATCCCTGGTGACTGGGACAGGATCTGCCCTTCCAGGATGTGACCATGACCTCTCGTGACGTCGGGTGTCCCTTCTGGAATTGTCCCCAGGGGAGCATTGTTTTGGTCACTCAATAATAGCCAAGAGTTGCCTGCAGGAAGCAACGTCCTCCTTGTGTGAACCCTCAAACATCTCCCCGGAATCAAGCATTCATCGCATTTTTTATCGGGTTTTATCGTTGTCCCGTTGGCCAGGATGATCCCAGTGTTGTAGTCACAGGAAAATGGAATAATTTGGGTCAGAAGAAACCCCACAGATCATCCAGTCCAACCCTCCTGGATGGGCGGGGACACCTTCCACTATCCCAGCTTGTTTCAAGCCCCATCCAGCCCGACCTTGGACACTTCCAGGGATGGGACTCCCATGGAACACCCTGTGCCAGGCCATTGCCACCCTCCCAGGGAAGGATTTCTTCCCAGTATCCCATCTAAATCTGCCTCTTCTCCAGGCTGAACCACCCCACCACTCTCAATATTTACATTTTCCCTGCTCTTCGAAGCCGTTTAACCTGCACTTGGGTCAGAAATAACATCCACACAACGTTCTCAGTATTTACATTTTCCCTGCTCTTCGAAGCCGTTTAACCTGCACTTGGGTCAGAAATAACATCCACACAACGTTCTCAGTATTTACATTTTCCCTGCTCTTCGAAGCCGTTTAACCTGCACTTGGGTCAGAAATAACATCCACACAAAGTTCCTTTCCCAGGCCATGGCCCATGCTGGGATGCCTTTGGAAGCGCCCATGGTGGTTCCGTGAGTTCGAGCTTCAGGACCTTTGTGAATCTTTTCCAATGTGGGCTAAGGCCAGGCTGGATGGAGCTCTGGTCTGCCTGGAGGTGTCCCTGTCCATGGCAGGGGTGTTGGAACGAGATGGTTTTTAACTTCCAACCCAGCCCACTCCATGGTTCTGTGGCTCAAAGACGGATTGAATATTGACAAGATCCCCTAGGCAGAACGCACTTTATAGAGGGCTCTGATGTGGGATATCCTTCTGGCCGCGCATTGTGCCTGATTTGCAGTAGATAAAAACCCTCCTGAAGACCCAAGCAATGTTTTCACAAGAGTCAAACACGTAGAGATGATCTCGTGTGAAGGTTGGAGGAAGCAAATCAAGCCAGAGCTCCGGGCATTTTCTCCAGACCTGCAATTCCGAGCTGAGTCCTGCATTTTAATAGCAAAGAAAGTCCCAGCCAGGGAGGGAAGGTATCCTTGACTCATGGGTTTGCTATTTTAGGAATGAGGCTTTTAAGTTGGATGCCAGCCCTGGGTTTAATTCCCAGGCTCCTCATCCAGGAACGCACAGGGGGGAAGAGCTCTGCTGCCGTAAAAATAGTGCAAGGATTTCAGGGGCTTTCTAAGATTCTGTTTGTGGAAGATGGTGGTGGGAAGAAGATGCTGCCTGCTGTCCAGTGAGTAGCGAATTCCTCTTGGTTCCTATTGGAATAACCCTTCTGAGACCAGGGATGAGCTCCTGGGCACCTCAGAGCCATCCACAACTCCTTCCCGAGGGGCAGCTCTGACCTCTGCTCCGGGGCTGGGGACAGGACCTGAGGGAATGGCTGGAGCTGTGCCAGGGAAGGTCTAGGTTGGATATTTCTGGAAAGTTCTTCCCCCAGAGGGTGATAGGGCACTGACCAGGCTCCCAGAGCTCCAGGAGTGTTTGGACACCTCGCTCAGGGACAGGGTGGGATTTTGGAGTGTCTGTGGAGAGGCAGGAGTTGGTCTCCATGATCCTGGTGGATCCTTTCCAAGTCAGGATATTGGAGGATTCTCTGATTTATGGAGTGCTGTGTTTTCAGATGGTGCAGTTATGCCTCACTCAGTCCCTGCCCTTTGAGTTTTAGTTACTTCAGCTTTCAGTTTTGTAGTAAAATCTGAGCTGAAGTGAACGATCAGGAGGGGCAAGAAGGGATCAGGGAATGGTTTGGGCTGGAAAGGACCTTAGAGCTCATCCCGCTCCTCCCCTTGCCATGAGACACCTCCCACCATCCCAGGCTGCTCCAAGCCCCGTCCAGCCTGGCCTTGGACAATTCCAGGGATCCAGAGGCAACCACAGCTGCTCTGGGCACCCATTCCAGAGGATCAGGGATGCTCCACTTGCTTCAGACGTGACCTGATTTGTGCCAACAGCCTGGACAGCTCTTTGTGTCCCAAATGTTCTGCTGCACCACTGGGACACATCCAGGGCTTTGGCCAAAGGCACAGATGGTGCTGTAACGAGGACAAATCCTGGGCAAAGGGACAAATCCTGGGCAAGGGGACAAATCCTGGGCAAAGGGACAAATCCTGGGCAAGGGGACAAATCCTGGGCAAAGGGACAAATCCTGGGCAGAGCCATGTAAGAACAACCAAAAGACCAAACGTTGGGTTTTGCTTAATGCTAAATTTTATTGTCTACAAGTCAAGAGAGGAAATGAGGAGTGATCACAGTGACACCAAAGGTTTCCCAAACACCAAGAGGAGAATTAACACCCCACTAATACCTAATGCCTCATACAATGGGTGATAAATTCAGGTTGTACTCGAGGCAGCCAATAATTAAAGACAGAGAACTAAAGGACAGAAAGAAGCTGCAGCTTAGGCTTGAAAAGAAGAAGAGAATCGCTGTGAATTGGCTCCATCACGATGAGAACCAGAAGATTTCCAGCTCAGCAGCTCTTCTTGAGGCTGGCACAGCACTGCTGGATGGGGATGCAGGGGATGCAGCACTTCCTCACCGGGGTGCAGCAAACCACCACGGGCTTCTTCACCACGCAGGAGCAGCAGGGGCAGCAGCAGGGCCGAGGGACACAGCACACGGATTTCTGGCACACCTTGGTGCAGCACACAGTCTGGCACGGGTCACAGCAGGACTGGCACGGGTCACAGCACACAGTCTTGCAGGGCTCACAGCATGGCTTCTGGCACGGGTCACAGCAGGACTGGCACGGGTCACAGCACACAGTCTTGCAGGGCTCACAGCATGGCTTCTGGCACGGGTCACAGCAGGACTGGCACGGGTCACAGCACACAGTCTTGCAGGGCTCACAGCAAGGCTTCTGGCACGGGTCACAGCAGGACTGGCATGGGTCACAGCATGGCTTCTGGCACGGGTCACAGCAGGACTGGCATGGGTCACAGCATGGCTTCTGGCACGGGTCACAGCAGGACTGGCATGGGTCACAGCATGGCTTCTGGCACGGGTCACAGCAGGACTGGCATGGGTCACAGCATGGCTTCTGGCACGGGTCACAGCAGGACTGGCATGGGTCACAGCATGGCTTCTGGCACGGGTCACAGCAGGACTGGCATGGGTCACAGCATGGCTTCTGGCACGGGTCACAGCAGGACTGGCATGGGTCACAGCATGGCTTCTGGCACGGGTCACAGCAGGACTGGCATGGGTCACAGCATGGCTTCTGGCACGGGTCACAGCAGGACTGGCATGGGTCACAGCATGGCTTCTGGCACGGGTCACAGCAGGACTGGCATGGGTCACAGCATGGCTTCTGGCACGGGTCACAGCAGGACTGGCATGGGTCACAGCATGGCTTCTGGCACGGGTCACAGCAGGACTGGCATGGGTCACAGCATGGCTTCTGGCACGGGTCACAGCAGGACTGGCATGGGTCACAGCATGGCTTCTGGCATGGGTCACAGCAGGACTGGCATGGGTCACAGCATGGCTTCTGGCATGGGTCACAGCACACAGTCTGGCACGGGTCACAGCAGGGTTTCTGGCACGGGTCACAGCAGGACTGGCATGGGTCACAGCAGGGTTTCTGGCACGGGTCACAGCACACAGTCTTGCAGGGGCTGCAGCACACAGTCTTGCAGGGGCTGCAGCACACAGTCTTGCAGGGGCTGCAGCACACAGTCTTGCAGGGGCTGCAGCACACGGTCTTGCAGGGGCTGCAGCACACGGTCTTGCAGGGGCTGCAGCACACGGTCTTGCAGGGGCTGCAGCACACGGTCTTGCTCTTCACAACAGAGCAGCATCCCGTGGAACAGCATCCAGTGGAGCACATGGTGTTGGGAGAGGAGTGAAGGGTGGCCGGAGCGAGGACCTGGAACACAAAGGACTTTGAGATCCAACCCATCCTTCCACACTGGCCAGGCCTGCATCCCACCCCGCTTCCAATTTCTTTGTCTTGAGTTGGAAACCCAAGGTCCTCGCAGGAATCAAAGGAATTGTTGTTCTGTCCCAGAGACATCTGAACTCCGCTGGGAACTGCCCATGCTGTGCTCATCCAGGACGTCCCCTCCCTGAATTCCCACCCCCAGCAGCTCATTTTCCACTGTGCCCTCTCCACCTTTCCAAGAGGCAACAGACTGACAGTCTTACAAAAAAAAAAAAATCTGGAGTTCAGGGAGAGCTGTAGGTCACGGAACCCTGAAACCATGGAATGCTAAACCCATGGAACTGTAAAACCTTGGAATCGCAAACCCGCAGAATCACAAACCCATGGAACTGTAAAACCTTGGAATCGCAAACCCGCGGAATCACAAACAGAATCAAAGAACAGTTTGGGTCGGAAAACACCTCTAAGGGCCCATCCAGCCCAACGCCCTGCAGAGATCAGACACAAAGACACAGCCTCAGTTCATCACCTGCCCAAAGCCAAATGCGAATCCCTGGCAGGAAGCACTCACCGTTCTTGCTGAAGCTGAGAGCTGAAGGTGTGTGAGGAGCAGAGGCACCTGGGGACCTTTTATTGAGGTCGGAGTTGTCCTGCCGGACATGAGGTACCCCCCAGCAATCCGTGATTTACGCACTAAGCCTGTACTTATTCACCCAATGGGCCTTCATGTGTTTAGTCTTTGCCTCGTGGCTTTTGACCAACCCCTCAATTTTGGGTTATTATCAATTTGTTGTGTGAATTTTTTACAATTTTTTAATGTTGAGTTAATTCTTGTGGGATGCTTGAAGGGGTTTGTTTCTGCTTGCTTTGCGTACGGTAAGGCTGCTGCATGGAGATGATTAATTAACATAAAAATCCTAATTAAGGTTGAGGTGCAATGGATTCCAGAAGCTTCTGGATGCCATTTGCTCCTTGATAGGATTTTTGAAATAGAATTCTAGGAAGTGCAATTCCACAGTCCCGTGCTTTGTGTGTGAATGCAGAAACGGTGGAGCCCAAAGTCCTTCTCTGGGGCCACCAGAAGGGCAAACCTAGGAAGTTCTTGACGTCCATGCATGGGAAAACACATGCCCGTGGCCTTGGAACAGACTCATGGAATCCTGGAATATCCCAGGCTGGAAGGGACCCACAGGGAGCATCCAGCCCAACTCCCGGCCCTGCACAGCCCCAGCAATCCCACCCTGTGCCTGGGGTCATTGTCCAAACTCTCCTTGAGCTCTGTCACACTCAAGGCCTTGCCAATATCAGATATTTTCACTTCAAATTCATGGTGGGAATTTGGAATTGGTTGTAGGTGGAATCGGAGCCCGCGTTTTTCCAATTCCTCTTTGGAACATTTAAATAAAAGCAAAACGCAAAACCACTCTGGGAGTTTTTGCATCCTGGTTATGCTTGGCACAACTCGATCTGCAAAATTCCTGCTCAATTCCTTTCGGATCCTGAGATGCCCTGGAGTGATGGAAGAGCCACCTACGGATGCTAATCCTGGAAAAACTCCGTGCTCAGCTCCCAGTCACCCGCTGGCAGCGATTAAATGCTGATGCTAATGATCATGTTGTGATCAGTCATTAATGACGGATGTTAATATCTGTTTTGCATAAAAGCCCCGTGTGATGTCTTGAGCATCTCGAGGATCACGAATTAAATCACGACTTTTATGAAAAATGATCCCGCTCCGGTCCGGCGAAATGTTTGGTGTCTGAGGTCACCCCGGGGGAAGGGCTGCTCCCTGGGGACCCCTCCCATTTTCTGGGGTGAAGGAGGGGAGGTTTGGGGCAGATTCGTCCCCTTCTGGATGCGACACCTCCATTTTACACCAAGCCTCCGCTTCCCCTCTTGGCGTTTGGCTGCGTCACAATTTGGCTGCGAGGAGCTGGTCCTGCCTCCAAGAATTCACAGCACCAGGAGGTCACCACTTCTCCAGGCCAGGTCACCCCAAGGTCAACGTTCCTGTTCGCTGCGACCTTAATTTCCAACTGGCTTCAGCTGTGTTAATGACCTTGCGCCAGGCGCCGCCCATTATCACCTAATTAGTGATTAGCGATTGAAATTCACTGCACCTGAGGCGGCCGGGGCCGATCTGCGGGGGATTTCCGAGCCTGCACAGGAGGGACAGGTGGCTTCGGTGCTTGAAACGTGGGACACCCTGAGCACACGGAGGTGAAGGAGGAGAGGCTGGCCGAGACGAGGCCGTTTCACGTGGACTTTGTTCGGATTTTGTGCATGGATTCGTTCAGCGAGCCAAGGAAAACCCCGTCGTTACAGCTGGGTGTGAACACCAGAGGGGTTTAAAGCTCTGCAGGGTGGATTCATAGACCCAACAGCCATTTCACAAAGGGAAATATTCAAATTGGGGCCATAAATATGTCTCAATTATATTTTGCTTTGAGTGAAAGGACTGTGCAGAGTCTGAAAAGTGCCCGGAGGAGCAGAGCTCTGTTTGTTTGGATTGGAGATCCAGGAAAACAATCCTTGCTAGGAGAACAGCTGAAGCAAATTCCTCCCCATTAATCCCTGGGGGTTTCCTCACAGTTTATCCCAGCTGTGGAATCCACTGTGTCGTAGCAGAGCAGAAATGTCCCTTTAGGCGACATGGATTTCCTCTTGCCAAATGTTTGTTGTTCTTCAAGGCCTCCCCACCCTCACAGGGAACAATTTCTTCATTCTACCCCAGCTAAAACTCCTCTCCATCACTCCGAAATAATTTCCCCGTGTCCAGTCCCTGCGGTTCCTGAGGAAAAGTCCCTCTGCAGCTTCCCTGGAGCCCCTACAGATGCTGGGAGGGGCTCTGGGATCTCCACAGGCTCAGCTTTCCCAACATTCCCAACATTCCCAGACTGGATCCACAGGGGAAAGGCTCCTTATAAGCTTCATGACCTTTTCTGGATTTGGAAAAGTAAATAAAACGTGCCATGGGCAGTGATAGAGGGGAAAGCAAAGGGAAGTGAAAGTCTCTGCTTGAAGACCAAACCACTGCTGTGGCCATGAAACCTCAGCAACTCAATGCCCACCGGCAGGGAGGGCAGGAATGAGTAAGAAAATTATTTTTTCAGGCTCGTGTGAGGCTGAGCCACCTCTGAGCAAGGGCAAGAACCCCCAGGCAGGTGAATCATTCCTCGCTTTCTGTCCCAGCTGCAGCTTTTCCTTTTTAACCCATTCCTCCCTAATGAGCATTTTCTCCATAACCTATAAATAACTATAAATAACTAATTCCAATGCCTTATTGGCCAGCAGGTCATTTAGTGGCTGTTGCAGCACTCAGCTCATTGCAGGCTGTTTCCCACACCTGGGATTGGGTGGTCAGGGATGAATCACATCGGGGAAACCTTCACTTGTTTAACTCTGCAGAAACTGGTTAATCGAGGCTGTTCCGTGTTCCAAACCCTGCAGGATCTGATTTTATTTTGGTTCCAGAAATAGCAGCAGCTCCGAAAGCAGAAACACGTGGGGAAAACTTGAATACACAGGTCAGGCTGGAAGCCCAAGCCCCCACCATCTGCTGAGCCCAGGGCAAGGATTTTTTTCCCCCAAGGAATTCACCCCACGTGCTCCTCCCAGCCCTGCAGGCGTTTTCCATGGATTTCACCTTTCCTTGGCATTCCTCCAGCTCCAGGGATTAAATTATGATTCCAAACCCACAAGAAAACAGCGATGCCACCAGACTAGCACGGAATCCCAGAGAAATGAGGTTCCAGACCACCAAATCCAACCTGTGCCCAATGCCCACCTTGTCCCTAGCCCAGGGCACTGAGGGTCACCTCCAGGCTTTCCCTGGACACCTCCAGCACAGGTGGCCACTCCAAACCTCTCTGGGCAGCCCCTGCCAAGGCCTGACCGCCCTTTCCATGGGGAAATTCCTGCCGGTGTCCACCCTGAGCCTCCTGGCAGGGAGTTGTGGAGAGCAAGGTTCCCCCTGAGCCTCCTTTCCTCCAGGCTGAGCATCCCCAGCTCCCTCAGGAGTTTTCCATTCCCTTCCCCAGCTGCCCCAGCCCCTTCCCCAGCTCCGTTCCCTTCTCTGGACACACTCCAGCCCCTCAAGGTCCCTCTTGCCCACCGACCCAGCCTATTTAATGGGGCAGTGGCTGAAATCACCCAGGACAGCAGGGTGGGCTCAAAACACCATTTTTATTGTCTTGCTGGAGAGCGAAGCAGCGAAGCGAGAAGGAAACCATTCCCAGCATTGGCAGAGGAAAGATACAACAGCTCAGAGCTCCTTAAACCAAGAGGTTTCATCCTAAAACTGCGTCACCCCTGGCAGTTTTAGAAGGTTTTGCTTGGAGAGAAGTGACAAAACTGCACGGCCACGAGCACTGGGACGAGCTGGAAGCCTCCAAGGCGGGAGGGACCCGGTGCCGGATGGGAGCCAGGTCCTGCCCTCAGTACTTGGGGTAGCATGGTGGCAGCTTGCAGATGTTCTTGGTGGTCTGGGGGCAGACCGGGGGGCAATAACGCTGCACCGGGGGGCAATAACTCTGCACTGGGGGGCAATAACGCTGCACTGGGGGGCAATAACTCTGCACCGGGGGGCAATAACGCTGCACCGGGGGGCAGCAGGGCGTCACGTAGCTGAACTTCTGCACAGGCTGCCTCTGGATGGTGTAGTGGCAGGAGGGGCCCGAGTGGCAGGAGCTGGATTCGTGGCAGGAAGAGCGGGATCTGTGGCAGGAGGACTCGTAGTCGTGGCAAGACCCGCGGGAGCACATGGTCCTGGAGTTCTGTTTGGAGCAAGGGATCAGTGCCGTGAGAGGAGGCTCTGATTCACTTCTTTAATTCCCCGTCTTTTCTTTTTAATATTTTTTTTTGAGACCTCTCCCCTGAACCATTCCTCTCCTTTTTTCACCCACCTAATCCAGACCCAACGCCCCCTTGATCACGCCAGACCTGCTGGGCATGCTCTGGGAACTGTGGTGTGGAATTGGGTCCCTGTGGGTCACTTGGAGCCCACCTGCCAAGCCCCAGTTCCAGCAGAATTTGTGCCACCCGCGGACCCCTCCGGGGCGGCTTTCCTGGGAATCCTTGTCCCTCCACCTGCCACTCCCCACCCCTCAGCACACGCAGGAGGCGCTTCCCCAAGCCCCAGCTCCCACGAGATCCATAAAAAGCTCTCGTGGAAGTTTCCTGTCTGTCAGCAAGAACAGAAATGGTGGAATTGCTCTTACCCTCTTCAGCGGCAGCGAGAAGTTTCTGGAAGCGAAGGCGAGCGACTGCAGAGGACGGGGCTGAGGGACCTTTTATACCCTCCCGAGGTTGTCTGGGGTGTGAGGCACCTCCTTGCGATGACACTTTAATTAATTCTGTGTTCAATCCCGCAGATGTTTGCACTTCCCCTGTTTTTAGGTGTTCCCTCCTTGACGCACCGGCCCCGTCCCGCCGGTGATTCCTAATGCAGGGATTTTGGGAGGCAGCTCTCTCCCATTTCCTGGAGACTGACACTGATGTGACGGGCGTTAATTAGGGATGAGGGACAGCTGGGATTGCATCAGGCACAGAAAGGTCTCAGAAATGCTGACTCCTGGGGCTGGTCTCCCGTCGGGTGCAGGTGACAGCTCAGGGTTTTAATTCCCCTGTTGTTGAGTGCCAAGAGGAAATGGAATTACGGGCTGCTGTTCCTGAGGATGGCACAATGCTGGAAAATCCGGAGGGATCTCCTCAGCCCCCTGGGATGGCAAGAAAGAAAATGTTCCTGATTCTTCACGTGTCCCTTGACTTGGCAGATGACTGGGATGATCCCATCTGGTTGAATCACAGGTTATTAATGTGTAAGATCTGAGAAAAACATCTGACCCTGAACTCTGTATGAGGTTTGTGGATATTAAATTTTCCCGTTCCTTGGTTTCTCTTTCCTTCTGTGCCCCCTCACATTCTTTTCACCTGGCCTCACCAAAGGATTCAGAGAAGAGGAGCTGAAGTGTGAGCAAGGACTGGGTTTTGTCTGGTGGAAGTTTGGGCAGTAAAGCTGGATTAATGTCCCTGTTTGACTCAGAGTTTGGAGTGTAGGAAAATGAAACTCCTCAGCCTGGGAAAATGTTTCCCATTAGAGCAATTCACTGACTGGGAAGGGAAGATCTCCCAAACTGGGGGTGTCCCACAGCTCAAGGCGGCCAATTCCTCGTGGGGAGTTTCGTGGAGCGAGGGAGGACGGCAGGAATTCCTCGGGAACGTTTGGAGACGCAGGTGTGGGGCCCTCAGCAGCTGCCCAGATGACAAAGCGGGAGCTTGTGTGACAGCTCTCCTTCTGTCCAGCCTTTGCCATCAGCACTGATGCTGTCCAAGGTCTTCCTAGCTCCTCGAGAGCCTTCCAAAAACACCCAAAAAGCATCTCTGAGGCCTCCAAATTCAGGGCCTGCTGAGGAAAATGGGATCTCAAAAGAGTTCCCATCATCCTTTGCTCACACTTCTTTCCTAGGAATTTGGGCCTTCTGTTTTTGGAGGCTGAAATTTCAGAATTTATATCCAAGGTCTGCAATAGAGCTCAGAGGAAATTATAACATGTTGAGAGGGAGCCCTGGCAACTGTGGCCTACTTATTCCCCTTCCATTTAATTTCCTGGGATCACTGAGGTTGGGAAAGCCCTCCGAGATCATTGAGTCCCATCTTTGACCATCTCCTCCTCTCCTTCTCTGGCATGTCTCCTATTCATTCCCAAATTAACATGGGAATTATCTGCCACCAAATACTGGGATATTTTGGAAATACAAAGAAATTTGAATTGAAAACCCCTGAAAAATTACCAAAAAAAATCAAGGAAAAAGAGAATAAAGAATTCAAAGGCAACGAGGTTCTCATGAATCAGATTTATTGTTTCCCACACCCAGATGAGTCTGAAACAGAAGTGCAAGACAAAGAAAGATTCCCAACAAAGTAATGAATAATTAAAAAGGACATTTCCTGAATAATTAGCAAGAATTTACACCATGAATGTTAATTAGGGGAACATTTCATCCCCACCAGGACCCCACGTGGCAGAGACCCAGGGATTTCAGCGTGGACGAGTCGAGCCGAGGTCGCAGTGTCCAAGGGAGGAGCCGGTGGCTCCGGCTGCTGGGACTGGATCCTGTTCAATACTTGGGACACGCCGGTGGAAGGTTCCAGATGTTCTTGGAGTACTGGGGGCAGCAGGGCACAGGGGGACAGCAGTGCTGCACAGGGGGACAGCAGCGCTGCACGGGGGGACAGCAGCGCTGCACGGGGGGACAGCAGGGCCTCACGTAGGTGCATTTCTGCACCAGCTGCCTCTGGGTGTAGTGGCAGGAGGGCTCTGGCTCGGGGCAGGAGGAGCGGGATCTATGGCAGGAGAACCAGGATCTGTGGCAGGAGGAGCGGGATCCGTGGCAGGAGGACTCGTAGTCGTGGCAGGAGCCGCGGGAGCACATGGTCCTGGAGTTCTGGCAGAGCTGGAGGGGAGAGAGAGATCGTCAGGCTGGGACAGCTGCGCCTTGTGCGTTTTCCTTGGCTCCTGCTTGGGACTGGAATGGGAAATGTTTGTTCTGCAATGAGTGGGACATCGTGGGACATTGTGACCCTTCCTTTCGGAGGACGCCCCGTGAAGCTGTGACTCTGGTGGGGATTTCCCTCCCAAGATGCTCCTGTTGGGTTTTTAAGGTAGAACTTCCTTCTAAAGCTGCTCTGACTTGTCTGAGCTCTCTCTGCCCCCATCAGCTGCACTCCGGGAATGAATTCCTTGCTGGCTCCCAAAGACTCCCTGTCTCTGCACATCTGCTCCTTTTACTCCCGTTTTTCTGCCACCCCATCCTTGAGCAAACCAAGCACTCCTTGTGTGTATTCAGGCACCCAGTCATCAAAATCATCACAAATAAGGAATTTCTAAGGCAAAGGCAAGGTCTAAACACAGAACTCTGTGAACTTCTGCTGCTCAAGAGCAGATAAATCAACATAATCCAACTCACCCTTGGCTGGAGCAAGAGGAAGAGCTCGGGGAGCTGATGCTGAGTGAAGGATGGACAGGTGATGCCGGACTTTTATATCTCCCAAAGGGCTGTCCTGAGAATTAGGCACCTCTTGGCAATGCTGACACAAACCCTCATATTCATATTTTTCTCCTGTGTCTCGTTTCTAGCATTTCCGACTCGACGCAGTCAGGGAGGAAAAGAAACCAAACCAATGATGACTTTTTCCTCAGCGCTTTAATAAACAAGGAATTTCCCAACCTGCTTAGAAGGGAATTTTGGAGGCAGTTGCATATTTCCGTGGCAAAAATGAACCTATCCCTGGAGTTATTAAGTGATTTGTTGTTGGGTAACCGGGATTGCATCAACTCGGCAGGGCTGAGTCCTTCCCCGCGTGCTGCCCCTGGCTCCCCGTGGCAGAGTCACATTTTGATTGAGAGGTTTCTTTTCCCTGACACAAGGGATTGTAATTAAGAGCCCCAGCTGCCAGGCACTTCGTTAGAGGCAGGTCCTGGTGACTGGACCCCACGCCAGGACCTCCCCAGCCTCAATCCCAATGTCCCTTCCAGCCCACATCATTCTGTGATTCCCTGACTCCATGAATTCCTCCTGCCTGATGGAGAATTGGCTCAAGGGCTTCCCTCAAAAAAGGGCTTTCCCTTTGCCAGCCATCCCCTGGCTTCTTGTTGGTGCCGCATTATTTTGCCTGCTCGTGTTCCTCCTGGATGGGGAGGGTTTAAATGCTCGGCAGGAAGCGTTTGTGTGAGGATTTTACCTCTTGGCAACCGGTTTTCAGCCCCGGACTTCTGCGCGGGCCCGTTTTATTTAAGTGGTTTTGTAATTTTTATTCACTCGTGCATTTCGCTCTTTGCTCCCCAGCTTCTCTGAGAGCAGCCCAAGGTTTTAGGACAATAAAACTGGAGATTGTCCCTGTCCTGTGACTTTTATCCAGGTGAGTGCCACAAGAACAACTCAGGGGTCAGGGAATGAGATGATCTTTAGGGTCCCCTCCAAACCCAAACTATTTTATGACTCTATGATTCTTTTTATTTATTTGTCAGGCCGTGGTTCAGAAACCCAAAAGCTTTTAAGAAAATCTTTTAGAGCCAATCCTTGCTTAGGAAAATCTGAAGTCTTCTGGAAGCTGCTGTGAGCTGTGATGTAGAAATGCTTCACCTGCGTGGACAAAACTCCTTTTTGAGGGAAGCCCTTGAGCCAATTCTCCATCAGGCAGGAGGAATTCATGGAGTCAGGGAATCACAGAATGATGTGGGCTGGAAGGGACGTTGAAGATCACCTCATTCAGCTCTCAGAGTTATTAATTCAAGCTGATTCTGGTTGCTCAGCTCCTGGGGAAGCTGATGCAGCCACAGAGCCTGTTCTGGAACCAGTGGCTCAGCTGCACTGGGAGATAAGGAAAGTCTGAGGTTGTCAAAAGTCCAGAGAGGTTTCACACTTAAAATAAGTGCCTGCAATTGTCACTGAAAACAGTAATTTGGAGCTCAGTGAAAGAAGGAGGGTTAGGAAAACCCACGAGGTGCTTATTTGCGTTTATTGGACACCTGAAAATGTTTGTGACTCTGAGTCAGTGGGACGAACGAAGTGTGAGGAGCTGCTGAGGAGGGCACAGAGGCAGCTCCACACTGAGTGCAGTCCTGGAATGGGCTGGGGCCTTAAAGGTCTCCAGGGCCACCCCTGCCATGGCAGGGACACCTCCCGCTGTCCCAGGCTGCTCCAAGCCTGGCCTGGCCTTGGGCACTGCCAGGGATCCATGGAATCACCTGTGCCAGGGCTCCCTCCCGGGAACAACTCCTTCTGGACATAAGTGTACAAACGCATGTTTTGTATATCGCTGTGTGAATAAACAGGGTGCAGAGCAGCTCCCCGAGCCGTCACCTGCTCCAGAAATGCCTCTGCAATCACTGGCTTTTTTTTTATTTTGAAATCTTAGGGACATTTTGTGATCAGCGTGAGGAGAAAAGAGCAAGAAGCAGTGACTAAGAGAGGTAACAACTCTTCTGAAGAAAAAAGGTCAAAGAATAAACAGACCATAAACCTCTTTTACTTTTGGAAATCAAATTTTATTGTTTTGGAGGCTGTCACATGAGTGAAAAGCAGCAGGGATCATTCCCAGCTTCACGGAAAGCAACCTGAGCTGGGTCCTGCGTGCTGAGCAAATTAAACCAAATAGGACCGAAACCAAGAACCAAATTCTAATCTCAGACGACGAATTAGAGGGTCAAATTAAAAATACTAATAAAGAGCCATCGACTCAAACTTTTGGCACAGAGATCTTCCAAG
This sequence comes from Anthoscopus minutus, assembly GCA_013399455.1. Lineage (NCBI taxonomy): Eukaryota > Metazoa > Chordata > Aves > Passeriformes > Paridae > Anthoscopus > Anthoscopus minutus. The sequence goes on from VWYI01034024.1 coordinate 69,446, forward strand.
GCGGGAGGGACCCGGTGCCGGATGGGAGCCAGGTCCTGCCCTCAGTACTTGGGGTAGCATGGTGGCAGCTTGCAGATGTTCTTGGTGGTCTGGGGGCAGACCGGGGGGCAATAACGCTGCACCGGGGGGCAATAACTCTGCACTGGGGGGCAATAACGCTGCACTGGGGGGCAATAACTCTGCACCGGGGGGCAGCAGGGCGTCACGTAGCTGAACTTCTGCACAGGCTGCCTCTGGATGGTGTAGTGGCAGGAGGGCTCCGAGGAGTGGCAGGAGGAGTGGGATTCATGGCACGAGGTCTCGTGGCCGTGGCAGGAGCCGCGGGAGCACATTGCGCTGCGGCGGCGGCGGAGCTGGAGGGAAGAGAGGAACGGTCACAGCGCGCATGGGCTTATAGACATTTGCTCTGGGATTCCCCATTTTCTTCCTAATTTCCTGTTCTTCTGGGGTGAGAAAGTGGGGTCAGTGTTGTTGGGAGATGCTTTGATCCCTCGCTAAACCCAGAGCCTTTTATGGATGGGGCTTGATTTCCAGAGAAAAATTGGTCAAAGGATCCATTTCCCAAGAGCAGCTCCAGACCCTCTGGTTCCTCCTGCTTGGAGACCAGTTCCTTTTCCACAGAACCCTCTGTCTGTATTTTCTACCCTTTCTGTTACTTTGGTAATAAAAGCCTCTGCTCAAGGCCTTTATTGTCGTTGGTTTCAATAATTTGTTCTTGTGGGTAACAAGAGCTTGGTCTCCAGCACGACCAGAATCCAGAGGTGAGGAGGGAGTATCCAACACCAATTCTACCCATACCCGTGGGAAAATATCCAATTTTCCTAAAGAAACTCCAGGGGAAGAGAAAAATTGGACTCACCGTTCAGCAGAGGGGACGGAGCTGTTTCGGAGCAGAGCAGCGAGTGAAGGGAACTGGGATGGGAATCCTTTTATACTTTTGCACAGGGTTATCTGGGACATGAGGCATCCCTAATTACAGATCCCAGCCCATTTCTATCCGCTGTGTTCAGCTTCCCGTATTTTCCCTTTGATGCTCTGTGCTTTTAGCATTGTAATTATTAATAGCTAATTAATTCCTTCACCTCCCTATGAACGAGATTGGAAGGAATTTCACGTGAAGTGACGCCAGCACTGACACCAATGGATCTGCTCATGGACAACGTGGGTCAGGTACTTGTGATCCAGAAGTGCCAATCCCTCAGGGTCACATGGATCCGTGTGATTGGTCCCCATGTGAAAAGAAAAATTATTGCTGTTAATCCCTGCGGATTGGGTTTAGGGCAGGAATACTCCAGAGGAATTGCCCAATGGGGCCGGATATTTCAGTGAGAGATTTGGATTAGCCCAAATCTGTCCTTCATTGATAATTCCAACCGGCCTGCCCGGTGTGGCCCAGCAAGGATTTCTCCTCCAGGTGCCTACCAAAGCCATGGGGTCACAGGTGCTGCCCCCAGACCTGCCCCAGGCTGGGCTCCTGTCCATGATCCACAGGTGCTGTTCCCAGACCTGCCCCAGGCTGGGCTCCTGTCCATGATCCACAGGTGCTGTTCCCAGACCTGCCCCAGGCTGGGCTCCTGTCCATGATCCACAGGTGCTGCCCCCAGACCTGCCCCAGGCTGGGCTCCTGTCCATGATCCACAGGTGCTGCCCCCAGACCTGCCCCAGGCTGGGCTCCTGCCCCTGGGCTGCCTCCCCTGTGGATCCCCATCCACCAAAACCTGGCCAAGCAAACCCAGCCTGGGGCTTAAGGCGCTGTTTTAGTCTGGCTTTGCCATGGTGGGGGGCAGTGATATCAAATCCTGGGTCAGGATGGTTTGAGGTGAACAGAATTCCAGATTCCCAGAATCATTGATGTTGGAAAAGATCTCCAAGACCACTGAGCCCAACCTTTGGCCAACCCCCACCTTGTGAAGCAGACCAGAGCACTGAGTGCCATGTCCAGGCATTCCTTGGACCCCTCCAGCATGGTCCACGTCCTGCTCACCCTCCCAGCGGTGTTTTGGTTATTTTATCTCCTGATTTTACTCAGACTTTTTTTTATTTTAGCTGGGACAAAGTGCTGCAGGTGCTGTCCTGCTTCCAGCACTTCTGGAGTGATTTCAGGGATGATGAGACAGGGATGAAGCTCAGGAGAGACACAAACAGAGCACTGTGATGTAGGAGACACTTCAGAACCAGGATTTTCCCGTGAATCACAGGTGAACTTTGGTCTCCAATGCCTGGCTACAAGTCATGCCCATCTGACCCATCAATTACATCTTCTTGTCCCATAAAAGGCTGGAATGTGTCAACATTGGGATGGCACCAGGGATTAGGCGAGAGGCACGAGGGATTTGGGATGATGCTCTGCTGACTCACAGGCATCCCTCAGACTGGTCCATGCCCAGCTGAGCTTCGTTATCCCCGTGCACAGAACGAGCCCGTGAACTCTTCCCTGCGAGGTTTGGGCCAGGCTGCAGTCAGGCAGCACTGCAGGGATTTTTGGCCCTTTGTGGGAGGAGATTTGCTGTCAATGTGAGAGAGATGTCGAGGGAGAAATGTGAAAAAGAAAAGGGTGTTGGATGGAAATACCAGGAACTGGGACAGGAAACAGAGATGTCTGAGGTCATGAGAGGGCAAAGCTCCCGTTCTCCTGGAGTGGCTCACTGTGGAAGCTTCCAGCTCCGTGAAATGTGGGACGAGCAGCTGGAGCTGAGCAGCAGGGCTGCCATGCTCTGGTTTTGGCTGAGGGGGTTTCACCAGTGGTCTGGAACATTTATAGGAAATTATCCGCAGACTCTGTTTTCACACCTGACCTCCTCTACCTCAGCCAAACCGTGCTTGCTGTAACCAGTGCAAGAGGGAGAGACTTTCCCTGGAATATTTCTGTGGCCTTTGTGGGAGGGGAAGGTGTGGACAATTTCCTGCAACCTTTCCCGCAGCCTTTCCTGCTTCCCTGCTTCACTCTGCAGGTGTGTGTGGAGATCACAGAACTCCAGCTGCGGAGAGATTCCTTGTCTCCATTCCTCAGGCCCTTCCCAAGTCTCCCCTTCCATGAAGTGACACAAACTGGATTGCTCCAGCTCGGCCGGGAGCGTAGGTGAAACCTTGGATCGCTTCGAAAGGACTCAACACTCGGAGATTTTATCTCCCTTTCCCACAGAGGTTTCCAGTCAAGGCTCAGGCCCAGCCTGGAGCCTCTCGTCTGGCTGGGTTTCAAGCCCTGATGGCACAGGGTGGGTTTGGCACTGCCCGAGGGAGGAGACAGCGACCGGCGCCCCTCGATGTCCCCGGGCCAGGCTGGAGCCGCACGCTCCCGACCCTGACGTTCATTCCTTGCTCCTGCAATCACGGACCTCACACCTGGGACCGAGGCTCCTCGTTATTTTAATTAAGAGCAGTAATTACACGAGTGCTAATAGCACGTTTCTTGTTCCTTTCAGAAGGTTCAGCACAAACCCTGGGCTAATTAAACGTCTCGTGCGTTATGCACGGGGCTGCTCTCATCCCACGAGCCCCGCAGCAATCGGCCTGGTGGGTGCTGGTGCAGAAATCCACCTGCAGGTTTTCATGGACGCCTGTTCCTCTGAAATTCCTGTTTTTCAATTTTCCCCCTTCACATCTACAAGGAAGAGCTCAGAACTTTTTTATGGTTTAAGTCAGTTTAAAACTTGGGAGGAACTGGGAATGCTTTTCTTCATTCAAGGCGGACCTTGAGGGGCTGGAGTGTGTCCAGAGAAGGGAACGGAGCTGGGGAAGGGGCTGGGGCAGCTGGGGAAGGGAATGGAAAACTCCTGAGGGAGCTGGGGATGCTCAGCCTGGAGGAAAGGAGGCTCAGGGGGAACCTTGCTCTCCACAACTCCCTGCCAGGAGGCTCAGGGTGGACACCGGCAGGAATTTCCCCATGGAAAGCCCCTTGGCAGGGGCTGCCCAGAGAGGTTTGAAAGTGGCCACCTGTGCTGGAGGTGTCCAGGGAAAGCCTGGAGGTGACCCTGAGTGCCCTGGGCTGGGTGAGCAAATGGGAATCAGGCACAACTTGGGACTCAAAGGTCTTGGAGAGCTTTTCTGACCCCAGTTATTCTGGGATTCTGGGGTTTCCTCCAGAGAACACAGACTCACAGTGGGATTTTCAAAGCAGAGAGAGTTCCCTTGCAGAAAAGACCAATCTAACCCCAAATTCTCCATTTAGAGGGGTCAGAAGGGACAATGAGCATGGCCTGATCCTTCCTCTGCTTGTGTCCTCCTGTTCATGGAGATCAGGGATTTCCAGACCTCCCAGACGGAGCCTGCTCTGTGCTCACCAGCTGTGAACAAATTGCAAACCCTTCACAATGCACCCGTGAGGGTGTGAGGCTCCAAGGCAAGGGATTACAGAGATGCTGATCTGCACCTGCAGCCCCAGACAGCTTTTGAAATCAGCCTGGCAGGTGCCCAAGGTGTGGGGACTGCAGACCTGAGCCATCCCAGCCACTGGAATGCCATGGGAAAGGGAGGAAGCTGCGGAGAGCAGCTCCCCATAGCCCAGACAGGCTTGGGAACGATGCCAAAGATGAGGAAAACCAGTGGAAAAACACCAGGACGCCAGCACATTTGATGAGCTTTAGGTTTTAATATCACATCTTTGCTACTGGAGACAGGAACAGGGAACGAAGAGATCGGAATTCCCGCGCGTGCGGGGGAAGAAATCCCAATTCCACCGCACTAATGCCACTTGGGGTTCTGAGGAGGATGGAAGGGGCTGCAGGGACAAGGCAGGGCCTGTCCAAGCTCAGGGACAGGGGACAGGAGCAGCTCCAGACCCTTCACTTCTGCTGCTGCTGCGGCGGCCACTGCACCGGCTGCTTGATCTGCTGCTGCTGCTGCTGGCACGGAACCTGGGCCACCTGCCCCGTCCCGGTGGCCACCGGGCACTGCGGGGTCAGCACCACCACGGGGGTCACGTCCGGCACCGCGGTCACCTCGTGGCACACCACGCCCTCGGAGCCGTGGCAGGAGCGGTCGCTGTCGTGGCAGGAGGAGCTGCTGCCGTGGCAGGAGGAGCTCTCGGAGCTGTGGCAGCCTCTGTTCTCACGGGAGCACATTGTGGGGCTGGTTGGAGAGAAGGTGGAAGACCTGGAGAGGAGAGAAGCTGGGCATTAGGTGCAGGGAGGGCACTGTTCCCATCTCCTTCCCTGCTCTGCTGTGGGGCCCGAGTCCCCAGCAGGATTTGCCTTTCTGCCAGTCCAGTTCCCCCAGTTTGGGGCTTCATTCCTGCAGGCTGGACCAGCCTGGACCATCTGAACACGCTCACAGCAGCCCTGGCCTCTGTTTCTGCTGAGCTCCACGAGCTGTTTCCTTTCTTCCTTGAGCCACTTCCCTGTTCTTCCTTGAGCCATTTCCCTGCTCTCCTTGATCTATTTCCCTGTTCTCCTTCATCCATTTCCCTGCTCTCCTTGAGCCATTTCCTTGTTCTTCCTGGAGCCATTTCCCTGCTCTCCTTGAGTCATTTCCTTGTTCTTCCTTGGGCCATTTCCCTTTCTTCCTTGAGCCACTTCCCTGCTATTTCTTGAACCATTTCCCTGTTCTCCTTCATCCATTTCCCTGCTCTCCTTGAGCCCCTTCCTTGGCTGCATCCTGGGATGCTCCCGGGGGAGCAGATGCTCTGTGTGATGCTGGGATATCCCACACCAGCAAGAGGCATCTTGGCCAGAATCCCAAAATCCCGTAGCCTTGAGGGATCCTGGCACAGCCAGGACTGCTGGCAGAGCCCTGGAAAAATCCACCTCCAAAGGCAGGTGCCCAAAATAAAGAGAAATTCCTGTGCTTTCCTCCCTCTTCGTGTCCTCCGCTCCCTCCAGGCCCAATTTCCTGAGCATGCGGAAAATCCTCTGTGTGCATCCCAATCCCCTTCCAAGGCTTGCTGGGATTTCAGGGGGGCAAGAGGCAGCCAGGATGCTGAGGTGGAAGAGGATCCTGCTGCTCCTTCCTCTCACAGTTCAAATCCACCATTTCTGTTCTTTCCTAAATTTCTTCAAGGAGGTTTTAGTACTTTCAGCTCTTGAACGTTTTCCAAATGAGCTTAGGAAAGGAGTCAGGCTTATAAATGCAATTAAAATCCCCAGCTTAACCCCAAGGTTTCTTATAAAAGATCAGCCTGCTGTCTCCCATTCATCCCCAAATCCCTTTATTCGCTTTTAGTCATTCCCAGTTTGTCCTCTGGATACTGGAAAGCACCAGAGTAATCCAAATATAACTACGGGTAATAAATTTTACTTCTCAGCACAGGCAATCATAATTTTTGGGTGCACAAAAGATCCCCGGCCACAGAGCCAAGGCTTTGGCTCTCAATAACCCCAGGAAATGCCCCGAGAGCAAAGCTCAGCTCAGGGCAGGGATTTTTCGTTGGAATGAAAGGTTAGCGGTGGAGCAGGGACTCACCTTGGCTGCAGAGGCTCGGGAGGAGAAGCGGAGCTGAGTGAATGAGGTGCTCTCCCCTCCCAGGGCTTTTATACAGTTCCCAAGTCCCTTCCTGAAAATGCAATAACCCCCTGGGGAAAAATGACCAAGGCATTTACAAAACAGCCACACCCCTAATTACCCACCACACTCAAAAGCTCCTTCCACCCGATTTCTTTGATTGACTTGTCAGGCTCTGGATTGTCTTCCTCTGGATTGTCTTCCTCGTGTTACACAGCTTTAATTGCTCCCTGCCCCTCGCGGGCTCTGAGTGAAAACCGTGTGGGCGGCTCGGCTGTCTCACCCTCACGGCACGATGAGTTTGAGGTTGCAAAATGGATGGCAAAGGTGGTGAGTTTTGGGGTTCCTGTCCTCCCGAGACCTCTTACCTGGAGCCTGGCAGGAAGGGAAGGAGAGGCCCCAGTGCCCCATCCTCCCCGACTGGTCTTGGCAGGACCCTGCTCTTGTGGAGAAAAACCACCGTTGTCGGGTCCTCACCATAAAAATTGGCAAATTCTTAGAAAGTCCTGGTTGGACGTCCTTGGAAAACATCTTTAAAGTAATTTTCACCCCGTGAGAGCCCTGCAGGTACCAAACGGAGCTGAGGGTCTGACAGGGCCGTTTCCCACAGGAACAGAACCAGGATGGTGATGTCTGTGGCCGCTGTGGGAGGCTCTGGCTGGGAAGTGGCCTGGCCAACCCCACTGGTGGCACAGGCCACTTTTGGAAGTGTTGGCCTCTACCTGTGAACTCCCCAAAAATGTAACGAGGTTTCCTCAGCGTGAGGGAGAACCTCTTGCCATGGAGGGAGGCAGAGCCCCAGAACAACTGCCCTGGAGATTCCCCCTCTGGAGTCATTCCAAACCCTCCTGGATGGGTCCCTGTGTCACCTGCTGCAGGTGACCCTGCTCCCCTGCTGTTCTGGGGTTCTGTGACTGTGAGATCAGGGATTCCGAGATTCTCTGCTTCCATGATGCTGTGATCCATGTGCCCTTCCACTTCCCACCTGATTTTACGGCCATTCCGCCATCACTGACACAGTCACCACCAGTTTTCATTACTGATGTTTTCTCCTGGCCAGCCCCAAGATGCCCCACACAGAATTTCTCTTTGAGAATTGTCATTTTTCTCAGATTTTACTGTTTATTCTGCTGGGCTCTGGAGTGGCACTGGGAGATCGGTGCCTACGGAAGCCGCTTGTGCAAACCTTGCACCCGTGAGTAAGCTGTGAGTAAATTGCTGGGTCAGAGACCACGCACCCGAGCTCCCCACGCATCCCGAGCTCCACCGGCTCTCCCCTGGGGCGGGATGGGAGCACCTGGGTGCAGAGCACTGCGATGCTGCAATCGTGGATTCAACCTCAGCTTCGCAACAGCCCCGCATTCTCATTTTCCCTCCCGATCCCGGCCTGACCATGGAATTCCAGCAGGACTCCTGATGTGTTTTCACTCATTTTACGCCTGAACTCCCTCTTGGAGCCACGAGGTTTTGTTGGGCAGAGATCCCCTGGAGACGAGGGATGGCTCCCGTTTGCTATCACTGAAACAATTCCTGGAGTTTCTATCCAGAGGCGCCAGCTGGTGACTTTCATCCAGAAGCCAGACCCGTGTTTACTGCTCAGCCTGTTTGCCAACAGCTGCGGGAGAGGGGCCTTGGTTTAACAGGCACTGACAGGCTTGGGATGAGCCCTGGCTTATCAGAGCTGGGGCTGAGCCATGGCTTATCAGAGCTTGGTATTAGTCCTGGTTTAATAGAGCTGGGGATGAGCCCTGGTTTGTCAGAGCTGGGGATGAGCCCTGGTTTGTCAGGACTCAGGATGAGCCCTGTGTTATCAGGCTTTGGGATGAGCCCTGGTTTGTCAGGACTCAGGATGAGCCCTGTGTTATCAGGCTTTGGGATGAGCCCTGTGTAATCAGAGTTCCTCAGAGGATGACTCGTCCCTGCCCTGTTGCACAAGGAAAGGGGAGGAAACCTGGCTGTGCCAAGGATAAAACCCAGCCTTGGACTCCTCCCAGCCCTGGGCTGGAGCTGGGCTCTGGGGAGGGCGGATCAGCTCCGGCTCCTCGTGTCCAGTCTCTGGATGCAAAGCTGTTCACCCTGGGTCTGTGAAATACTGAACCATCCCAAAGTGGGGAGTGCCCTTGGAAAGGAGCCTCAAAACCCAGAGAAGAAGAAATGGAATTTTCAAATGTTTTCAGGTTTCTGTGTTCTGAAGGGACTGAAATTTTGAGGTGGCTTTCAGTCAGTTGGATAAACACAAATATTTGACGGCTCTGGGCTTGGTTTTCTGGAATTCTCTGGGAATTCGTTTGAACTTTCAGAGTTTTTTGCTCCCTTAATGAAGGAAGGAACCCCACAAAAATGTCGGTGGTGAAGTGGTAGATTTTAGAAGTAGAAATAAAAGCAAATAAATGATAACACCGTCTAATTTTAGAATGGAATTTAATAGGGCTGGTGACAAAATCTTGTGTAATTGTCCCCACATGATGACCTTACAACACTTTATGTGTGAAGGATCCTGTGGCATCAAACACGGGTTTAGAGCTCAGAGGATTTGGATCTTTAGGGTTTCAGGGCAAAGTTTTCTGGATTTTTACTCAGTCAAAATCCCTCCAGGGTCCAAATCCCTCTAGGTGGGTAAAGGCAGAATGGTAAAAAACAAACAGTGTGCTTCTATGTCTCACTTTTAAACCGACCCAGATCCATGGATGGTTTTGTTGGGTTTTTTTTTCCCTTCCTAACAAGTATTTGGGTGAGTCAAACAACCCCAGAGAAAAGTCCCGGAAGATTAAATATTGGGCAAACCCCACGTCCCAACCAGCACTGGAACTGTCCTCTCCCTGTGCCTAATTTAGGGCCTGGCCCTATCAGAAAACGCCACGAGCAGGTTCTGGGGAGGAAGCCAAGGAGCTCGTTGGAGTTGCCTCATGCACGAGGTTCTACGTGCTCGGGGTTACGCCATTCCCGGCAGCCTCCGGGACATTGCTGCCAAGCCGAGCCTCTCACCCCCGAGGTCATGCTGTAAATAATAATCAGTTGGAAATCCCCCGGGAGACTGGCAGATCTCGTTAATAAAGGGCTCCGTGGGGTGGGAGCAGCATCTCCAGCAAGAGCCAGGTTAGGAGCAGAACCCCAGAATCCTGGAATAGGGCAGGGTTGGAGATTCTGGAGATCGCCCAGTCTCCACCTGGAGTGGGGGGAATGCATCCAGGTGGGTTTGGGATGTCTCTGGCTCCACTCCTTCCCTGGGCAGCTGTTCCAGGGCTCTGCCACCTCCATAGAAAGAAGTTCTCTCTCATGCTGAGGTGGAGCTTGGGGTTTGGTTTGTGGTCGTCCTCCTCATCCCATCACTGGGCACCCTGGGAAGAGTCTAGCACCGTCCTGTTGCCACCTGAACTTCTCTCGCTGTTGAAAATGCTGTATCTTAATGGTATTAATATAAATGTTACATTTAAACTGGGTGTAAAATACATATGAAAAAGGTCCTCTGTGTTGTGGAGACTCCTCGAGGCCCCTTTTGCATTTTGAGTGAAGGAGCCAGAAACGAAAGAAATTGTCCCAGTATTGAAACTACTACACCCACGGACTGTGAGGTTTTATTTTCCACCCCAGGATCCGAAGGAGACGGAGAAAAGAATCTTTTCCCTTCACCACAGCACAAACCCTTTTAACAGCAGTTCTTGGGAGACTCTTGTCAGCACAGCCCCACATGAAGAATGCAATTTAATGACATGGTCAGGGGGAAATTCCACCGTGGCACATCCAGGGGCACTTTTGGGATGTGGGAGAGGCTGCTGGGCCAGTCACTTCTTCTGGATGGGGGGCCACTGGGTGCTCTGCTTGCACTGCTGCTGGCCCTTGATGGTGGGGACAACCACAGGGCACTTCTGCTGCACCACCTGGGCGCAGCCGCCGCCCGCAGGGCTGAGCTCGGGGCCTGCAAACGGCCCCGCTCCATAGCCCAGCCCTGCCCCGTAGTACCCGGACCCCTCGGTGACCCTGGCCGCGGCCGGGCTGTCACACAGGGGTGTGAGGTACCCATATCCAGCCCCTGCTCCCTCAGCCATTCCCAAATCTCCTCCGTGGCAGATGGCTCCTCCACCCACAGCAGGGCCCACGGCAGGGCCCACGGCAGGGCCCACAGCAGGGCCCACGGCAGGGCCCACGGCAGGGCCCACAGCAGGGCCCACAGCAGGGCCCACAGCAGGGCCCACGGCAGGGCCCACGGCAGGGCCCACGGCAGGGCCCACGGCCTCGCTGCCGTAGCCCAGCCCAGAGCCATAGACCGGGACCGTGCCCACCATGGGGTCCCAGCCAGATGTGACCCCACAGTCGCCAGTGCGGTCACAGGGCAAGCCCCGGGAGATGCTGGAGGGGGCTGGTGCTGGCAGGGGCGGGCAGCACGAGGGCCTGCGGCTGTAGCTGACCGAGCCTTCCGCACCGCAGGAGAAGGAGGCGCGGCCGTGGTGGTTGGAGAAGGCCCCGGTGCAGAATCCGTGGTGGCTCAGGGAGATCTCGCGGCTGTAGCCCCGGTTCCGCCGGGGACATTTCCGCCGGAGAAAGTGGTAAATCTGGAAGAGGAAAGGAAAACACCCGAACTTCGCTTCGCGTTTGTGCCCGGGCAGGTGGGGAAATGCCAGGTGCTGTGGCCAGGAAAGCTTGGCAAGGGACTGGGGCAATTCCAGGCTTTGAAACCGAGTGCTGCTGAGCTATTAGAGAATGATGGATCTGTGGAGTGGTTTGGGTTGGAAAAGACCTTAAAGCTCATCCAGTGCTGCCATGGGTGGGGACACCCTGTGCTAGACCCTGTTCTTCAAATCCAAGGAAATCTGTACTCTTCCTGGGACAGCTTTCCTCTTTCTACTTCTATTTCCAGAGAATCCAAAAGCTGAGATATATTCTGAATCCAAAATCTGAAATATAAAATCTGTAATATATTATTTTTCCCTTTCTAATAACTGCCATGGCTTTCCCCACTCATTTTCATGTCCACAGCCACGGGGCTGCAAAAACACCGGGGCTCATCCTCGTTTCTGTGTCTCAGTTGCTGCAAGAGCGATGGATCAAAATTTCCACCCTGGCTCTGTTACTGCAGCCCCGAAATTCTTTTATAGAAGGTGAATTGCCCAGACACAGAGGTTCGTGGCCATTCTGAGGTCCAGCTCAGGGCTGTTATTAATTAATATCAAAAATGTGTCCTGCACATTCAAACCCATAAAGGTTGTGAAGTCCCCACCTGCCCAGTTGTTACCCTGTGTCTCCCTCTGCATCCCGGTCTGGTGCCTTGATTTCACCTTTTTTCCGCAGGGATTGGACCCAGAACGGAGTCACAACCCACCCACATTCTGAGGACTTGGCTCTGGCACGGAGGTCCCGCTGCCAGCACCAGCCAAGGTCTCAAATGAGCTGCATCCCATGAGTAGGAAATGATAAAATCCCAGAAAAAACCCCCAGACTTACCCTCTTCAGCCATCGGAAACACATTTAGAAGGTAAAAGTCGACTGAATGAAGAGCTTTAACAGCCTCGCGAACATTTATATGGCGTTTAACATGTAAGGGAAGTGAGACACCCTCGGGAATGAGAAGGATTTATTTACCAAACTGCGATTTCAGTGTTTGCTTTGACTCCTGATCCATATGGCCCTTCACACCGCTCATTTCGCTGCTGTAATTGTTACTTCTGCCTAATGAACCCATTCCCGCACCCCTGCCCTGGGCTACGCAGGAATCCTCCGGCCCCCAGCCCCGGGAGAGGTGGGTGGGGATGTGGGTGTCGGAGGACGCGCGGCACTGGGACAGAAATGCTCGCGGTGCTGCGGTGAGGAGCTGATCCCTCTCGCAGCTCCCTGTGGACTCCAGGGGGAGGGTTTTGGTTTTTTTGTTTTTTGGTTTTTTTTTCCCTAGGAAAACATTTGCATATGAACCAGAAGATCTTTAGAAGTGATTGATGCCCTCAGTGGGAATTTTGCAAGGCTGCTTGAGGCGCTCTAAGAGATCTCAAAGACAGAACGCGCGGAGGTGTGAATGTCCCTATGCTTAAACCCAGCCTGGCTGCGTTAGGCTTTAATGAAGGATTATGCCTCCAAATCCCTCCCTTCCTTCTTTTTCATCTCCTCTGGTTTGGAAAGAGCACCTGGGCCTGCAGGGAGGTTGGAGGGGGTTGCAGATCGCAGCTGCTGCAGCCGGGCCCCGCAGCTCCGGGAAGTTTTGCTGTGGGCACAGAGTCCCAGCTTTGGCAAAGCCCCATCCCTGTGCAGAAATCCGTGCCCGGGGTGGTGGAGCTGTCCGGGCAGGGTGCAAAGCCCGGGAAGGGAGGGATTTGAGGCTGGCAGGAAGATTTGGAGCTGCCTGAGGGATTTACTGCTGGTTTTATTCCCTCCTGCCTGGCCCGGGGCTGGGTTGGCTGCTTGGCAGGTGAGGCTTCCCTCTGGGTACAGATCATGGAATTCCAGAATCCCTGAGGTTGGAAAAGCCTTCCCAGACCATCGAGTCCATCCTGTCCCTGCTTTATTCCCAGCCCAGGGCACTGGGTGCCACCTCCAGTCCTTCCTTGGACCCCTCCAGGGGTGGGGACTCCAAACCAACCTGGGCAGCCCCATCCAAGGCCTGAGCACCCATTCCATGAGGAAATTCCTCCAGTGTCCGACCTGAGCCTCCCCTGGCACAGCCTGAGGCCGCTGCCTCAGGTTTGCTGCAGGAAGGGGGAGGCTGGCACGGCCGTGGAAGTTCTCACGGTTTTATTGCCTACCTGGGGCATCACCAGCTGCTGCTGGGTCATCCCCAATCCCTGCTCTTCCCGGCTGAGCCTGGGGGGCCTGGCCACATCTCCCATCAGGTCCTCAGAGGACACAGATGTCCTGCGCCATGCCCAGGCACCAAAGGGGGTTTGGTGCTTCGAATTTTGGGATCTTCTGCTCCCCCCTCGCACAGCCCAGGTGGAAAATGAAGGTGTAAAACCTCTGGGACAATAAAACGGGTGGCTTTGGAATGCAACATGTCATCAGAGACATTTCTACGTCCCAAGACCATGAAGTGCAGGTCGATAGTGCAAGATATAAATGAACTCCCAAAAAAGGGGCAGGTTTGAGCGATTATAGCATTTATTGGATATAAATAGTGCCTTTGGAAAAGCAGCAGAACATTATCAAAGGCACCTCAACATAGCAGGGGAATCCTGGAGTTCTCACATGAGGAGGCAGGATCCAGGGACAGGAGAGGACACGCTGGGAAGGACCAGGCAGCAGAGCCAGGGCTGGGGGCAAAGAGCTGCCGTGGCAGAGGCTCAGAGCCGGAGCTGCCCGGGGCTGTTATTTCTGCTGGCTGTAGGGCCAGCAGGAGCTCTGCTTGCTCTGGTGGGACACCACGCTGGGGATGACAATGGGACATTTCTGCTGCGAGGAGCCTCCGCCGCTGCCTCCAGAGCTGATGATGATGGTCTGGCCCGAGGAGCCACCGCCGTATCCCCCACCCATGCCGTAGCTGGAGCCTCCACTGCAGCATCCAGAGGAACCTCCGCTGCTTCCACCTCCAATGATGCTCTTAGATCCTGAGGAGCCACCACCGTACCCTCCACCCATCCCATAGCTGGATCCTCCACTGCAGCATCCAGAGGAGCCTCCACTGCTTCCACCTCCAATGATGGTCTTTGATCCTGAGGAGCCACCACCGTATCCCCCTCCCATCCCATAGCTGGATCCTCCACTGCAATACCCAGAGGAGCCTCCACTGCTTCCACCTCCCATTATGATCTTAGTTCCTGAAGACACACCACCACATTCTCCCCCCATCCCATATCCTGAAGATCCTCCACCACAGTAGCCAGAGGAACCCCCACTACCTCCACCTACAATGATACTCTTTGATCCTGAAGAGGAACCACCATACCCTCCACCCATTCCATAGCTGGATCCTCCACTGCAGCATCCAGAGGAGCCTCCACTGCTTCCACCTCCAATGATCGTCTTAGATCCTGAGGAGCCACCACTGTATCCCCCTCCCATCCCATATCCTGAAGATCCTCCACTGCAGCATCCAGAGGAGCCTCCACTACCGGCACCTCCAATGATCATCTTAGATCCTGAGGAGCCACCACTGTATCCCCCTCCCATCCCATATCCTGAAGATCCTCCACTGCAGCATCCAGAGGAGCCTCCACTGCTTCCACCTCCAATGATCGTCTTAGATCCTGAGGAGCCACCACCGTATCCCCCTCCCATCCCATAGCTGGATCCTCCACTGCAGCATCCAGAGGAACCTCCACTACCTCCACCTACAATGATGGTCTTAGATCCTGAAGAGCCACCACCGTATCCCCCACCCATTCCATAGCTGGATCCTCCACCACAGCATCCAGAGGAACCTCCACTACCTCCCCCTCCAATGATGCTCTTTGATCCTGAGGAGCCACCACCATACCCTCCACCCATTCCATAGCTGGATCCTCCACTGCAGCATCCAGAAGAGCCTCCGCTGCTTCCACCTCCAATGATGCTCTTTGATCCTGAGGAGCCACCACCGTATCCCCCTCCCATCCCATATCCGGAGGAGCCCCCACTGCAGCAGGATCCACCTCCTCCACTGCCAGAGCTGATGATGATTTTGCCGGAGCCCCCTCCACCCCCGCAGCAGGAGGAGCCCTGGGATTGGTAACTGGAGGAGCTGCTTCCGTGGCAGCTGGAGCCGGAGCTGTGGCACCCGCTGGACTGGGAGGACATCCCATGGCAGCCTCCGGAGCTTTGTCTGGAGCACATCTTGGAGCAGAGACCCTGCAAGAGATGGAGCTGTCAGAAAGGAGAACCTTGGAGACGCAGCTGAGCCTTCCCAGGAGACAAAGAAGGAAGAGTTCTCAGGAGCTGCCCCGTTTGTCCCATCTTCTGCAGCCCTACAAGGACAGCAGCTGTAGACTCCCTCCCGCTGTAAGACCTGCCGTGACATCCCAGGGAGGTCTCTGCAGGTCACAGCAGTTCCGGGAAACCTCTGCGTGCAGGAAGGTTGGGAACACTTCCCGAGGTTTGCACACAGGCTCTGACACGCCTGAAAAATTGTGTGGATCCTTCTGGATGTCTCACACTGACTCAGCAGCTGAAAGTTCAGCTTTCAGAGTCCCAGCTGCAACTCCCCTGTCTAAGGAAGGGCGTTCTGTTGGCACCTCCAGTTGGTTTTTTGGTGGAGCCCCCGCGGTTCAGAGAACGCCCAAAGACGAACTGGTGGAGGGACCTCCCTGCATAAAGGTTCCAGAAGTTTCCGTATCTACGGGCTTACCTTCAGTGCTGGTGGGAACGTCGTGATGCTCGGTGTTGGTTGAGTGAGGAGCCCTGGGATAGCTGAGCTTTTATACTGGATGTGCCGCACTCCCGAGGGAAGTGAGACACCCTAAGGAATGCTGAGAGATTTATTTACAGAGCTTGGCTTCAGCTGCCTCCTTCCTTGACTCACTTGCAGCAGAGGTGATGCGAAGGAGGCGCATCAGCCCCGTTCTGTATCGCAGTCGCTAATTCTGGTTAATGATTCCCTTCCGGGAGCCTCGCTCCAGATTTTTGGGACAAACGACATCTCAGGGTCTGTTTTGGGGGTTCCCCAATGTGTTTCTGCTGGGCCGGAGCTTCTTCAGTGCTTGGGACAGAGTGGGGACCAAGCAGATGCCGAAGGATGGGGACTGGAGAGAGTTGGAGCCAGAGAGTGATGGAAGGACAAGGACAAAGGATGTGCTTGAGCTGAGTCCCAGAGAACTTTGGGGAATTTCCTCAAGGACTGGCAAAACGGGGAGCAGGAGCGCGTGCGCCCTGCTGGGAAAGGCCAGAGGTGCCACCCCGATGGAGTCCCCTGCTTTGGAGCTGCCTAGATCTGTGTCAAAGGACGCTGCGAGGGTGACAGTGACAAAGGGGACTTTTCCCTTCAGTCCTTTGTGACCCCAAGGTGGAAGCGGCTGTTGGATTTTCACGGAAGCCTGTGCTCAGCTCCAGCTTCCAGGGGTCTCAGTCTCCAGGCTGGAGTGTGGAAAACCTTGAAACCCTTCTGGCTTTGCAAAGTTGCACCTGAAGGCCATCAAGACCTTACCCTTGAACTCTCAGATGTTAAACACCCCCTGTACCTCAACAGGAGCCGTTTCTGAGGGTCTTCACTGGCCACCCCACCCACACCTGAGCAGAGGAGTCAAGTCACCTGGGTATGTTCCCTGCTGGAGGATGACAATTTGTCAGCGCAGCTGTCCCAGCAGCAGCTCTGTGTCACGCGTGTTTGGAGCCTGACAGCAGCATCCGCCCTCTCGGGACAATGAGCAGAGGAAGGACTAATGGGGGTTTTGGCCGTGGGGATGTGTGACAGCAGCAGCAGGTCCCAGTTGTCACCACGAACGTGACTTTGAGCACGCACACGCGACATGGGATGGGGACAGGGCCACCATCACCGGGGACACACCTGCAGGGGCTTCCTTCCTTCGGCTTTGAAGTCCCTCCCGTGGCCTAATCTCTGTTCTGATCTCCAGATCTGAGGTGTTACTGCTGTTCTGGCTCCCAGCTCTGATGTGTGGGTGTTGTACTCCTGAGGATCTCAACACCTTGATCCCTTCCGTGCCTTTGACCTGTAGGGACTTGCCCAGAGGGACACTTGGGATTGGGAGCTCATTGGCACATAGGGACACGCAGGGTGAGCAGCTGGTCCTGACCCAGGGGTGAGGAGAGGCCGTGGAGGTTTTTGGAGGGGTGGTGAGAGGAGCTCCTCTCACCACAGAGTGTGGAGAGCCCAGGGCTGGACCCCCTGGAAGCGCTGGACCTGGATTTGGTTGCCAGAGGTGCAGGGAGGCCCTTGGCCTTTGGGTTTTCTGTTCTGCATTAATGTGTGGCTTTTTGTTCAGGATGATGAAGACACAACAATCCTACACCAATTGGGATATTTTTTCCAAACTTCAGGCTCAAAAGTATAAACAACGTGGAAGGTGGAGGGTGGGCAAGTGGGACCCGTATGCAAATGGACCCAAGCATACAAAAATTTGTGATCTCGGGACTGGGGCCTCTCTTTTTGCCTCCATTTTGGAGCCACCCAGTCAGAGCCCCGGCTTGCAACACTGACACTGCCCAGGTGTGGCCTTTGAAGGCCTCAATAAATATCCTTTATTCCTCTGATCTCCATCTAGCCTCTGTCCCAGCTCTTCCAGGCATCAGCAGGAAAAGCGTGGCTGAAAGCACGGGGAGGGTCGGCCCTACCACAGCCTGTCCCAGGTTCGGGAGGAATTTGGATATCTGTGTTGGGTAAAGGGAAATGGGGATGGGAAAGGCTGTGGGGCCATGCTCAGCTTTGTGATGCTCTGCTGGGCCCTTTTCCCTGCAGCCCATGGGAGGGCTGGCAGGTCACGGCACCTCTTCATCTCCTCGGAGAGTGGTTGATACGAGAGAGGTCAAATCCCTGGCCAGATCCTACAGCACCCTTGATCCCTTTTCCCACCAGATTCCCTCGTGCACAGTGATGCTGACAATGTAGGCGTGATCCTGGAGAAGAACTCTCCAGTTTTCTCCAAAGGGCAGGAGTCTGTCACTCGTGATCCCTCAAGAGATCATGGCCGATGATCCCTTTCACTCCAAATTTAGTTTCCTCCCTACCAGGTGTGTTGGTGAGATGAACAAAAGTTCATCTCATCTGGCCTTAAAGTTTACTGAACTCCAGACTAATCCTAAAGAGGACTTTGGGAGTCCTTTTTCAGAGGATTTTTCCACTTTGAGAGGAAACCCAACTGTCCTGAGCTGCATCCAAAGGAGAGTGGGCAGGATGGTGAGGGAGAGGTTTTTTCCCTCTACTCTGCTCTGATGAGATCCCACCTGGAATTCTGTGACCAGTTCTGGTGTCCCCACCATAAGAAGGACATGGAATTGTTGGAGCAAGTCCAGGGGAGGCTGCAGTGTTGATAAAAGGACAGGAGCCCCTCCTTTATGGATCCAGGCCGGGAATGTTAGGAATGCTGAGCCTGTGGAGACCCCAGAGCCCCTCCCAGGATCTACAGGGGCTCCAGGGAAGCTGCAGAGGGAATTTTCCTCAGGAACTGCAGGGACAGGACACGAGGAATGGGGTCAGGATGAAAGAGGGGAAAATGAGGTTGGATATAGGAAAGATCTGTTGTCAAGCCCCTGCTCCAGCACTGGAGGCCGGAGAACATTTCCCAGCAAAACGTTTTGGATGTTTTATTCACTTTTGGAAGGCAAAATGATAAAGGAGAAAAGCAACCTCACAGACCAGTTCCATTAGTGCACGGAAATCTTTATTTCCCATCACATTCATGGCACAGAGGGGCCAGCTGGGAATTCACAGCACAGGGATGCAGCACCGAGGGAACACAAGGGACGGGGATGAGCTGGGGGCAAACTTGGAGTGCAAAGACTCGGCTGTTCCCTATGGGAACCGCAGCTGCTCGGGGCTGTTACTTCTGCTGGCAGGGCCAGTGGGAGCTCTGCTTGGTCTGGTGAGACACCACGCTGGGGATGACAACGGGACATTTCTGCTGGCTGGACTGCGAGGAGCCCCCACCGCCGCCTCCGGAGCTGATGATGATGGTCTGGCCCGAGGAGCCGCCGCTGGATCCTCCGCCGCAGCATCCGGAGGATCCGCCACCGCCTCCTCCTCCCATGATGATCTTCCCTCCTGAAGAGCCGCCACCAGATCCCCCTCCACAGCATCCGGAGGAGCCTCCTCCTCCACCAGAGCTGATGATGATCTTCTGGGCTGATCCCCCACTGCCACCACCGGACCCTCCACCGCAACACCCAGAGGATCCTCCACCACCTCCACCTCCCATTATGCTCTTTGATCCTGAGGAGCCACCGCCAGATCCTCCACCACAGCATCCAGAAGAACCTCCACCACCTCCACCTCCCATTATGATCTTCATCCCAGAAGAGCCACCGCCGGATCCTCCACCGCAGCATCCAGAGGATCCACCACCGCCTCCACCTCCCATTATGATCTTCATCCCAGAAGAGCCACCGCCGGATCCTCCACCGCAGCATCCGGAAGATCCGCCTCCACCTCCCATCATGCTCTTTGAGGAGCCACCTCCGGATCCTCCACCGCAGCATCCAGAGGATCCACCACCGCCTCCACCTCCCATTATGATCTTCATCCCAGAAGAGCCACCGCCGGATCCTCCACCGCAGCATCCGGAAGATCCGCCTCCACCTCCCATCATGCTCTTTGAGGAGCCACCACCGGATCCTCCACTGCAGCATCCAGAGGAACCTCCACTGCCTCCACCTCCAATGATGACCTTGGTTCCTGAAGATCCACCACCAGACCCTCCTCCCATGCTACCCCCACCGCAGCATCCGGAGGATCCACCACCACCTCCCATCATGCTCTTTGAGGATCCACCGCCAGATCCTCCACCGCAGCATCCGGAGGATCCACCACCGCCTCCACCTCCCATTATGATCTTCATCCCAGAAGATCCACCACCAGATCCTCCACTGCAGCATCCACCTCCACCTCCCATCATGCTCTTTGAGGATCCACCGCCGGATCCTCCACTGCAGCATCCGGAGCCGCCTCCACCGCCTCCACCTCCCATCATCTTCCCTGATCCGCCACTGGATCCCCCTCCGCAGCATCCAGAGGAGCCTCCTCCTCCTCCTCCACCGCCAGAGCTGATGATGATCTTCTGGGCTGACCCGCTGGAGGATCCTCCACCGCAGCAGGATCCGCCACCGCTGGAGGAGCCCTGGGACTGGTAACTCCCCTGGCAGCAGCAGCAGCTGCAGCCGCAGCCGCAGCCACAGCCCCCGCTTTGTCTGGAACACATCTTGGAGCAGTGACCCTGCAAGGAAAAGCTTTTTACTCCAGGAAGCTCTCCCAAGAATTTCCCAAGGCCCATGACCCCAGTCCAGCCCAACACCACTTTGTAGTGTCCAGGAGCATATTTTTAAATTTTATTTTATTTATTTGGGATAAGACTTTTATCCCAAAGTTGTCCCATCTCCTTATCCCAAAGCCACACCATCTCCATCTCAATGTCTCAAAGACAACCTTCAGTAGCACGGGCTGATCCTACTTCTGTTTGGTCTGGTGGGACCAAGGCATCCACAAGAGATTTAAATTCATCCCAGCAACTTCCCTGCCCTTCCACCACCACCCATCAGATGTTTTTTTGACCAAAACTGCGTTTTAGAAACAGGAAAGGAAGAGAAGCAGCCCTCCCCCGGGCAGACCTGGACTTACCCTTCTCAGCTCAGACTACGGACACCTCGGAGTGAAGCTGAGCGAATGAAGCACCCCGAGGTCCACCAGCTTTTATACCGTTTTTCCTGAGTGGGAAGTGAGGCATTCAAAGGAATGGTGATAGGTTTATTTACCAAACAAACTCTCCTCCTTCATCCCACTTGTCCTGACTCACTGGATGCGGACGATGCCTCTCCTGTGCCTCACTTCCTCAGCTGCCCTGCATCCACAGCAGCTCCCACACGTGACCTCGGCTCCTGTGCTTGAGTTCCCAGGTAGGATTCTGGGGCTCCAGTGGGATTATGGAGGTTGCCACCCTCCACTCCTGGCGGGAGATGACGCTGCTGACCGACACCAGAAGGGGCTGGGGAGCCTCATTTTATTTGGTGTTACAGAATGGAGGCACGAGGAGATTCTGGGGTGTCTGTGCAGGGCCAGGGGCTGGACTTTGATGATCCTTGGGGGTCCCTTCTACCTCAGGATATTCTGAGATTCCACAGTCCTGTGACTGTGGAGATTCCCAGAGGAACAGGGGTGGGACTGGTGTTTCTGGGGCACCAAAGGAATCCCCCATGGCTGTGGGAGGTTTCCCGCCACAGCAGTGAAGGGTTGATCGGGATTTTTGTCTGGTTCCACCACTCTGGAGAGAGCCAAGGCCAGGCAGGCCCCACCACTTCAAGCCATGGAGAGGCACCAGATCCAAGATCCCCCATGTGCAGCAGCATCTTCATGGATGTGAGCCCAAAGGATAAATTCCTGCCCATTTTGGGGATGACATTTCGGAAGAAGCAAGAAGATTTGAGGCTGTGCTGGGCTCCTGCTGGCACTCTAAGAATTTCTGTAATTTTTGGATCTGATTTTCTTGGTCCTGGGCCATTTCTGGGTGCAGGGATTTCTCACAGCATTGTTCCCACCCCCCTGAAGTGGAACCCCAAACTCTGGCTTTGCTATGTGCCAGCAATGTCAGCGTTTGTGCAGTTCCAAGAGACTGGAATTTTATCCCACCCCAATGACTTCCCATAATAAAATCCCAGGAAACTCAGCTATTCCGGTGGCCAAGCTGGCTGGAGGGGCTCACCTGGGTGTGTTTTGAGGTGTTCGCCTCACTAAGGTCCCCAAAGGGGAGAGGACAGAGGGTAGAGGGACAGGAGACGCCTTTGCAGCTGTGGGTCACTCCTGTTTCTCCTGGGACAATTCCAGGTGTTCGTCACCTGCCTCCCACAGGACACTTCTGAGGTTTAATTCCCTTTCCCTGCCAATTGCAGGGACGACATCAGAGAGATCGCTTCCCACAGGAAAACTCTCTCTGGAGACTCACCCCTGGAGCTGTGTTTTAGGCCTGGAGGAATGAGGAAATGCCCAGGTGTTCCAGCCTGAGCATCCCAGCCCTTGAAAAGGCTGTGCTGAAGTCCTGGGCCTGCCCCTAATTCCATGGGGGGTTCAGAACTGGAAAAGTGTTGGATATCCCCTTCATCTCTCTTCCACCTGTGAGAGGACCAGGAGCTTCTGCACTGCCTCATGGTGGGCCTGAGCTTCTCTCACTCCTGTAATTGCACCTTGAATCCTTCATAGCAGAATTTTGTCATCTCCTCTCTCTGAACCCACTCACAACTTTCTTGGGCATCACCAGAATTTTGGTGAGGTGGAGAGACCCTCAGTGATTTGTGGTACCTCCTCTGAGAGGCAGAAGTCGGGGTCATCATCATCATCAAGAGACACTAAATAGTGACCTGAGACTATTTAGTGAATCCAAAATCTCTTCCACAGGTGGGGTTTCAGTGCGGTTTTTCCCTGGAACTTCATTGCAACAGCCCTGGAATCAAACCAGGGATGGAAATGAAACAACCAGGGCTGGAAAATCCAACCACTGGGGTTTCAGTATGGTTTTTCCCTGGAACTTCATTGCAACAGCCCTGGAATCAAACCAGGGATGGAAATGAAGCAACCAGGGCTGTAAAACCCAACCACTCACACACGGAACTCTCTAGAATTGCAACTTTTATTGTCTGGTGCAAGCACATGAAAACAGAGGCAGGAACAGGCAGATGGAACAACCCTGGCTGGAATCACACAGCGCCAGGGGCTCCGGTCACAACATCCCCAGGGGAAGGGAGAAGAGAAAAACGCAAATAATCTTAAATGTAATAGAGGAGGAAATGTGAGGCATCTTCATAACTTGGGCTTTCTTGGTGTCAGGGTCCTTCTGGCAGCCACTACTTGCGCTTGGTCTGCGGTGGCCAGCAGATGGGCTGGGTCTGCTGCTGCATGGACATTCCTCAAGAGCTGGAGGAAGCTCCTCCACGTCCACGTCCACGTCCACCTCCTCCTCCACCTCCAGCAGCACCTCCACCTCCACCACCACCTTCACCCCCACACCCGATGTTGATGTGGAGTGGCTGGCCCTGGCCGCCTGAATCTCCCCCTCCACAGCTGGGGCTGATAGTGATGTTCTGGGATGAATTACCGGCGGTTCCTCCACTGCCGCCAGATCCAAACTGCGGGGGTCCACCACTGCTGCCGGATCCACCGCTGGGATGTCCTCCACTGCCGCTGGATCCACCGCCTGTACTGCCGGAGGAGTTCGGGGGATGATTACTCCCTTGGGAGAACAAGCCAATGCCGAAGCACCTGCTTTCACTGGAGCTCATCTTGGAGCAGTGACCCTGCAAGGAAAAGCTTTCTACTCCAGGGCCGACACCAGTTCTCTCAAGAATTTCCCAAGGCCCATGACCCCAGTCCAGCCCAACACCACTTTTTGTAGTGTCCGGGATGATTTTTAAAGACTTTTATCCCAAAGTTGTCCCATCTCCTTATCCCAAAGCCACACCATCTCCATCTCAATGTCTCAAAGACAACCTTCAGTAGCACGGGCTGATCCTACTTCTGTTTGGTCTGGTGGGACCAAGGCATCCACAAGAGATTTAAATTCATCCCAGCAACTTCCCTGCCCTTTCACCACCACCCATCAGATGTTTTTTGGAAGCATGAAAGGAAGAGAAGCAGCCCTCCCCCGGGCAGATCTGGACTTACCCTTCTCAGCTCAGACCATGGACACCTCAGGGCGAAGCTGAGTGAATGAAGCACCCTGAGATCCACCAGCTTTTATACCGTTTTTCCTGAGTGGGAAGAGAGGCATTCAAAGGAACGGTGATAGGTTTTTGTGATAATTTTATTTGCCAAACTAACACTCCTCCTTCATACCACTTCCACTGACTCACTGGGAGCTGAAGATGACTCACCCAAGTAACTTTTCCTTGGCTGACCTGCATCCACAGCAGCTCCCACACATGAGCTCGGCTCCTGTGCTTGAGTTCCCAGATAGGATTCTGGGGCTCCAGTGGGATTGTGGAGGTTGCCACCCTCCACTCCAGCTGGGAGATGCCGCTGCTGACCGACATCTTCCAAGCCACTGGAATTTTATCCCACCTCAATGACTTCCCATAATAAAATCCCAGGAAACTCAGCTATTCCGGTGGCCAAGCTGGCTGGAGGGGTTCACCTGGGTGTGTTTTGAGGTGTTCGCTTCACTGAGGTCCCCAAGGGGGAGAGGGCAGACGTTGGAGGGACAGGAGAGGCTTTTGCAACTGTGGGTCACTCCTGTTTCTCCTGGGACAATTCCAGGTGGACACCCCCTTCATCTCTCTTCCACCTGTGAGAGGACCAGGAGCTTCTGCACTGCCTCATGGTGGGCCTGAGCTTCTCTCACTCCTGTAATTGCACCTTGAATCCTTCATAGCAGAATTTTGTCATCTCCTCTCTCTGAACCCACTCACAACTTTCTTGGGCATCACCAGAATTTTGGTGAGGTGGAGAGACCCTCAGTGATTTGTGGTACCTCCTCTGAGAGGCAGAAGTCGGGGTCATCATCATCATCAAGAGACACTAAATAGTGACCTGAGACTATTTAGTGAATCCAAAATCTCTTCCACAGGTGGGGTTTCAGTGCGGTTTTTCCCTGGAACTTCATTGCAACAGCCCTGGAATCAAACCAGGGATGGAAATGAAACAACCAGGGCTGGAAAATCCAACCACTGGGGTTTCAGTATGGTTTTTCCCTGGAACTTCATTGCAACAGCCCTGGAATCAAACCAGGGATGGAAATGAAGCAACCAGGGCTGTAAAACCCAACCACTCACACACGGAACTCTCTAGAATTGCAACTTTTATTGTCTGGTGCAAGCACATGAAAACAGAGGCAGGAACAGGCAGATGGAACAACCCTGGCTGGAATCACACAGCGCCAGGGGCTCCGGTCACAACATCCCCAGGGGAAGGGAGAAGAGAAAAACGCAAATAATCTTAAATGTAATAGAGGAGGAAATGTGAGGCATCTTCATAAC
>VWYI01034026.1:0-18423 GCA_013399455.1 Anthoscopus minutus
ACAGATAACTATCTCAAAAAACCGGGACACATGCAGTCGTGGGTGGGGAGACAGGATCTATGATTCAGATCCTCTAGTTCATCAGACAAAACAGCCTGTTTTTTTGTTTGGAATTTACTCATATACTCGATTCAAAACTCCCAAGCTTAGCTAGCTCATTGGCTGGAATCTCTCTCCACCCAGATCTCTGGCCAGTGCTGTGCTTGCTACTAAGCTTGTATGGGGATGGCTGAGGGTCCCCTGTAACTTATCTGGGGACTTGTTCTGTCATGAACTAGGCTACCCAAATTGGATTTGTGTTATGGTTTGTCCATAACACATATAGATATATGTTGTGGACATGTTTAGCTTGTCCAGTACAGACCAGCTGTACTGTGACAATTCTGTGACAGCTCACCCTTTCAGTTACATTTAAAAAATACAGTGTTCTCTGTTATCCTACCTGCAAGAGCCCATTGCAGACAGGATGACAGGAAACAGCATGGATCTAATTTGAATGAGATTTTCCACTCAGTTTGACTAACTCCCCCTAGCCAACAATGTGTCTCAAGTACCAAATGGAGTTTGGAGCTGCCAGGCAGGATCACAATCCTTCAGGCTAACATGCTACAGCTTAACTACTTATTGTTACAAGTTACAACTTAACATTAAGAAACAGGAAACCATTTAGAACTGAAATTATAACTTTATAAACAAAAAACATGCAACCTTTAGAACTGTGAGAAAAAACAACTTATCAGAAATAACAATTTGTAAACAAATAGAGTCTTTAAATGAACTATCATTTCAAGAGTCACAGATTTTCATGAGGTAGGTGTATAGGTTGTTGTGGTCGCTCTTCACACTGCTCCACCACATCTGTTGGGGGGTCATCAGGAGGATGCTGCTTATGGTCCTGTCACAATTCACCATCTCTTACAGGTCCCAGGCAGGTCCATGAGATCCTTGAGATGGTCACCTGTGCAATAGACTTGTGTGGACAATTTACTTTTACATGGCCTTGTTGTCCACTCTTGTAACAATGGGGTTGTTGGGGGTTAGGTGTCCCTCTTTTTGTTCCTTCTGACCTATTGGAATTTTTCCCCATTAGCTGAGGGGAAACCTGATAGCTGCACTTGTTGGTGCTTAATAAAGACAAAGAATTCGGTTGGGCCCAGGCAGAAGGGGGAGGCAGGAAAAAAAAGGAGGGCAGGGGAAGTTGGGGGCTAGCTGGGGTTTTTCTTCGGCTGGAGAGCAGGACGCACACGCTCGGAGCTGTTTCTGCTGGGGGGACAGGATTTCACCATCACCCAGACAGAGCTGCTGTTTCTTTTTCTTCTTCGTTTGTGAGCCTCGCACTCCCTGTCCTGCCGGACATGCTGCAGCGCCGGTTGCCACTGTGGAGCTGCTGATGCATCTCATCCACTGGCCCGGGACTTTCTGCTCATCCCTGCAGTTTCCAGTGAGGTGTTTTCCTCAGAGCCCTGCAGGAGCACCGGGACTGACTGTCCGCAGAGGGTTTGTGAGGCACAGCCTCTCCTCCACGTTTCCTGTCTCGGCTGAGAAGGCTGCCATGGGGCCCCCGTTTCTGTTTTGGTTGTTAATGCTGTGGTTATTGTTGGATGCTTGCCTTATTATACATATTAGTAAAGAACTGTTATTCCTATCCCCATATCTCAGCCTGAGAGCCCCTTGTTTTCAAAATATAATAATCCAAAGCGGGGAGGTTTACATTTTTCTTTTAATTTCAAGGGAGGTTCCTGCCTTCCTTAGCAGATGCCTGTCTTCCAAATTGGGACGTGTTAGTTTAACAGCAGCTGTAATAATATTAGCTAACATATCCATGTTATGAGATCCAGTCTCAACCTTAGCAAATGCATTTATCATTTCCTCTAGAGATGGATTCTCTTTACATAATGCATCTAAAATCTTTCTACAGTCTTGGTTTGCATCATCTCATACCAATTGTATCATTTATTGACCCCTTGCTTCATATACTGCACTGGAGTACAGATTAATTTTGCAATGTGCTTCATATCATAGGGAGTTAATTCACTAACAGTTATAAATTTAAGCATATTTGCAACAGCAGGCTACCCTAGACCGTGTTTAGCAACCAGTTGGCATAGCTTGGAAAGGATTTGCAGTTAAAGGGTACGTAGTTATCAGGTGTTGTGCCATTACCTCACACAACTAGGAATGCACCAATTGTTCCCCCTCTCTGGTGTCAGTCCTCTTGTGATGGTCAAGACATGGGTGCAGAAATCAGTTCAGCCCCCTCTATATCCTGGCTTTCAATCACCTTTTGTTTTACCTCCATCCAAAAGACTACCAGGTCTCAAGTGGGGATGGTTTCTGCTCTGAATATTGATGAGGTTGGAGCTGCTGATGTCAGGATTGCAGGGCCTTGTTCTCTGGGGATGGTAGTAAGGTGAGGACTTTGGTTCCCTCTGTGGGGATCTCGTGTTTCCAGCAGGGATGTGGTTCCTTGGGAGCCTTGGCTACAGATGCATTGAGGCTGTGGCATCTGTGGTGGATATGGGGCTGAGATTGGGGTCTGGTACCGGGATGTTGCTTCCTGCTTCTGGTGTACTTTTGTGTATTATGTAGGGACGAAATCCAGGTACTCAAAATGATGTCATCTTGGGCCCCACCCCCATGCAGCAGCACCAGGTGTGGCCAGTGGAGGTGGGGCTGTGGGCGTGGTTTCTGGGCTGAGCCAATCAGCTTTGAGCAGGGCCAGTCTGGCTATTTCCATGGTGATGGGCATGGGTGGCTCTGGTGGTAGGGAGCTACATGGAGCTATATGGCCATGGGCAGTGGTGCCAAAATGGTGTCGTTCTCCAGCTCTGGGACAGCAGCTCCGTGCAGTCAGGGCAGCTGCTGTACACTGTGGCACCTCCCAGCACCTCCTTGGCGCAGCCGTGCCTTCGCCATTTGTCATGGTTCCCCCAGCTCCACCACCCCACCTCACCCCACCGCTTGTTGGGATCCTGCCACATGGTGAGATTGCACCATGTGGCTCATTGCTGCATGCTGCTGTCTGTCTGCCCACCGTGGTACCGCCAGCCACCTGTGCTCTGCGGCATGGCTGGGTAGGAAAGGGCTCTCTAGAAAGCGGTCCTGAGGCGAGGGGCGCATTCAGGGCAGCACGGCCACACAGGGCAGCCGTTTTGTCCAGCTGGCCCTCTGCAGTCTTGGAAGGGGGCCCAAACCTCTCTATTTCCTCCAATTCCCAGTTCTTGCCCTGTAGTCTGTTGTTTACTGGTCACATTAAGTCAAAAATAAATTTCCAGGGTTTTATAACTTTTGCCGTGTTTTTTTACTTCTTGAGAGTGTCCTAAGTATGAATTATCCAATTTGTTCCCATATATTTATATCAAGGGCAGCCTCTTTGGTTGTGTCCAATTTGTGTTTCTTTGTCCACGTTTTTAAAGTTAACAAGGCATCTTTATCATATTATACCTCCCATTCTTGTAAAAGAAGCGACCATACATTCAAAACTGGATGTGGTTGTAGAGAGATCCATACTCCCATGGCTCTGATGATTATTTTCTTCTATTTTTAAGGGTAAGTGAAAATAAATTCCAGATTTTGAGCAGTTTTTCACTGGAAACAGCTCTCTCCTCTGTGTATTTTAGATGGCTTTTCCTCATGCCTCTTATTTTCAGATTTCTGCTGCAGATCATCCTGTACTCACCTCTGTTTTCAGCTTTTTTGCTCTAGGTCAGGCTCTCCTTGCCTGTTTTTTCAGCTTTTTGCTATTTTGGGCAGGCTCTGGATGCTCTGTCCTCTGTCTCACTCTTGCTCTGCTCACAGGGATGGCTGTGTCCTCACATGGGGTCACCATGTGTTACATATGGTCATGGGTAGGAAGACAGAGATCTATGATTCAGATCCTCTAGTTCATCAGACAAAACAGCCTGTTTTTTTGTTTGGAATTTACTCGTATACTCGATTCAAAACTCCCAAGCTTAGCTAGCTCATTGGCTGGAATCTCTCTCCACCCAGATCTCTGGCCAGTGCTGTGCTTGCTACTAAGCTTGTGTGGGGGTGGCTGAGGGTCCCCTGTAACTTATCTGGGGACTTGTTCTGTCATGAACTAGGCTACCCAAATTGGATTTGTGTTGTTCTCAGGTTTACCTTGTCCAGTACAGACCAGATGTACTGTGACAATGTTGTGACAGGCTGCAGGGGGACAACCTGCTTCACCACGGTCCTCACCGTGGCCTGCAGAGAAGTCTCGGTTCTGGTATCTGGAGCACCTTCTCCCCCTCCTTCTCCACTGACTTTGGTGTCTCTATGTTGTTTCCCTTACATACTCTCACCTCCTTCTCTTCTGTGACTAGAAGAAAAGCTGTTTAACTTTGCTTTGATTTCCTTCTTAAATATATCATCACAGAGATGTTACCAACCTCTCTCACTGGCACTATTTTGGCCAGCAGCATGTCCATCTTCAGAGCCATGAGCCATTGGCTCTGCCAGACATGGTGAGAAGCTTCCAGCAGCTACTCACAGAGCCATCTTTGTGTGCCCTAGTCTGCCAAAAACCAAGCTATGTTAAACCAATACATAGGAGTTCTCACAAGAAATGTATACTGTAATGTTCTACATTTTTCCCTTGCTTGAGCTACTGATGACAATTTTGTTTCAGCCAGGAGAAAAATAAAAATTTGTTCACTGCAGAGAAACTCACAAACTTCATACCAGCTCAGTATGACTTTCACAAATAATTTGGGAATTACTGGAGGTATTTACTTTATTTAAGTAGTTTGTCCTTCCTTATATGACCTATGAAAGTCTTCAGTGAAGTGGAAGTGTGGCAGGCAAAAGTGTTCCTTTTTCCTGACATTGATCACAGGGAGTGTGCTAGCTCAGCACCTGCCTTTTTGCCAAGGGGCATTGGTGCCAAAATAAGTCCAGGAGTCACTTTTTCCTGGGAAGCTCAGCTTTCTTCTTTCTTCCAAAGACATGTGTGTGCATACTGGTTTTCAGGAGATATTTTCATAATCTTTTTTAATTAGCTTGTGTCTAGAAAATTCATTTTTTCCCTATGACCTTCAGGGCAATCCATTTTTTGTATGGAAAAGAGGCAACTTCCCTTTGCAAGGCTTAACTTAGACAATGAATAAATGCCTGCCACTTGCTGGAGCTGTAAATCTTTAGTCATTAAACAAAATCTTAATTGAAACTCTGGTTGTAGTTGGTTCAGCAAACCAATAATAGGTAAAAGAGACGCAAACATGGATATTACCAAGTAAGACCTCTAACAGCTTTTTTCCCAAAAGATGAACTCAGCTGTACCAAGAGATTTTTGCTAAAAAATAGTCTCCTTCCCCAAACTTTTCCAAAAGGAAAAAAAACCTTTTTTCAGTACTGATCCGAGTCTCTGGGAATTTCTTTACCTATCTTCCTCTTTGAGAAGGATTTCTGTACCCACACCTATCACACATTCAGAAATAGAGCATGATTTCTTTCTTGTCATTAAAGAAATCCTGATACATTTCCTGCTTATCTGTGTATTCTAGAATTGTCCATGGTACTCTACAGAAATTCTTGATACCTTTCAGAAAGAAGTACAATTATGCTTAATGCCTTGATCATATTAAACCCTTTAGGTTCTTGCATAGTAATTTATGTTGGCAAACTGTGGCAACAGTTATTATAAACATATTGACTCAGAGTTGTGTTGTAAGTGCTTTACCTTTTAATGAGGAGCCTGTAGTCTTAATAGTAAATTAAATTAGAATTACTATCACCAGAAGGATCAGGAAAAAAAAATTCCTAGCAGCCAGCCCTTCAGTATGATGGCTGTCACCTCCAGCCCCCATAAGAGGTGATGCTGAAGCTTCATTCCTGTATGACTAAAAGAGAAAACTCCACTGTGCTGAGCTCTCTTGCTGTGCTGCTGTGCTCCACTTCGCTCTTGCTCATTTCTTCTATGAAGAATTTACACTGACAAGAAATAATTTAAATAAAATTTAATTGGGTTTTAATCTGGTCCTCTTGAAGAAGGAGGTAATTTCTTGCTTTCAGATTATAAAAAGTTATAATTTTCTTAGGATATTTTGAGTTGATTTTCTATGCACTGTAGGGGGGAACTTACTTCTGGGTGGAAAGAAACTTCTTAAAAAGAAGTCTTGCTCCACTACCAGCATTTCCTAGCTGATGACACTCTGACAATAGATTCAAGCACACAAAAGATCACCAGCACTCTTTATCAAATCTAGTGATGCTCTTGAACAGAGATAACATGTCCTGGAGTTGTAGGAGGGAGATGCATTAACACATACAGTAGAGCTGAAGGCTGACCATGAGCATCACTGGGCTGCTAAGCCCCAGTGGGACGGGGCAAAACTGGTGTGGGGAAGGGGTGGTGCAAAAACATATCCCAGCAGCCTGACAGCCCAGCCCTTCTACAAGAAACAGGCAGTGTGGGATCCCCAGGCTGAATTTGTGGTGAATCTGGCACAACTGTGCTGAAAAGTATCAATAGTTCATTTGTTTTTAGTGGATTTTTGTAATGATGCTTCGCAATGTTTTGTCCCGAAGCCCAGCACAGAGCTTCCCATTTGCTGCTACTTCACCTTTCCAAAGCTGCCTGGTTGGGTTCTATCTTTCTGGGCAGATGAACATCTCCTCCTTTCCACCACCTCCAGCTGCTGGGTGTAAGCACAGAGCTTTTGCCTTTTTTGCTGAAGGCAATAAGTGTCTCCTGGGGCAGCAGGTAGTGAATTCAATTAATCAGTTGAAAATGGCTTTTCAATACAGAATTTTTCCAAGTATATGAAAATTACTCCCATCCTTCCCAAATAAGCACTCTGGTTGCCTGCTATGACACACTTTGGAAATGGTTTGTCATGGTTTCTGAGCTTTGAGCTGAATTAGAGTAAGATGGTCATCTGAAGTAAGACTAAAATCATCACTCTCCTCTCTTCCTTTGGAGAAAAGTGCCAGGCTGTAACATTCATAGCAGCAAAGCCTCAGCAGACAGGACTGCTCTCTGTGGCTTCCCATGTGATAAAGTGGTGCATCAACAGCACCCTCCTCTCCATGATACTGATTTGTTCTCTGGCGTTTTCAGTGGTGTGATTGACACATTTCTGAATTAATGTGAGGAAAAAGGAGGGGCAGGGGTGAATCTGTGAAGTTATAGTGTCTGTGTGCCTCCTTCATCACAGAACTGTGCTCCCATGTATCTGCTGGAGAAGTACTCAGAATTCCCTGTGACTGTGGGTATTGCTGCAGTTTTCTCTCTACTAACCTTGGGTTCTCTCAGTCTCTTGCTGGTAAAATCCTGGGTGCATGTGCCTGACAAGATGGATAAAGTGTATATATTCTCTTAAGGGCATATACAAATAACAGGGAAATTAATAGAAGATTGTTGTATCAATAATTTGAATGAAAAATTAGAACATAATCTTCAAAATTCCTACTCACTTGTGCATAATTCCAGCTCCCTAATGAGCTGGAATCAAAAATCAAAAGATTTATCATCTTTTTACCTCTTCAGAAGCAGGGCTATTTTTATTAAAAAAACATTCCTGTCATGTTATGAGACAACTTGATGTTTTAGTGAATGGGGGGAGCATGGGGACCCCTTAAGCTGCAGCTCCCACAGCAGCAGAGATGCCCTGGTTTGGGTGGGCTGCAGCTCCTGCTGAGAGAGGCCAGACCCCTGCCAAGGGCACAGCCCTGCCACCTTCAGCAGCTGTTTTAGGGAGGCTGAGAAGGAACCACTTTGCCTGTCTGCTTGTCTGTCTGCTTGCCTGCAGCCACAGAGCTGAGCAGGAGTGCAGGCACCACCAGGTTTTGCAGGGACCATCCCCACACCTTATGTGTCCCTATCACCAGGGTCCCACAACCAGCCAACAGTGCTGACTCAAATGGTGTCACCATTCTCAACACCTGGGTTTTGTGCTTGCCTGGGAAGAGAAATGAGGCATCCTGGATACTGGACTGGGCACAGCAGGAGCCAACCTGGAAAGGAAAAGTTTTCCCAGCAGGAAAACAGTGCCAGAGGACAATCAGAACTAGCAACAATGCATCACAGAGTCTTTGGGAAATATGTGTGTGTTAAATACACTGTGCTTAACAGAAAGGTTAGCCATGGTAATAAACTCATCTGAGTTGAAAATGACAAGTTTTGATATTGGGGCAGATATAGTAAAAAAATAAAGATTTCCTTGCAGGAAAACATGCATAGCAATTATATATGATATAATATTTTTTCTAATATTTGCCTAGTATAGATGAATTGTTTTAAAACAATTCTTACAGTTGTTTTGATATATTTATTTTCAGGATCAATTCAGTGTTGTGTCCCCTTGAGCTACTGTACAAATTCAGCAGAGAAGATTGCATGGGGACAGAAACATGCACCTGCATCTGAGAAAGACTTCTCAGCTTGAATTTGCTACCAACAGCAATGTCCCTGGGATCAGTGCCTGAGAGATGGCTCAGGGCCGAGGCCTTGAGGCACTCACAGCTCTTAGTCCTGATCCTTAAACCTTTCCTTTCTCAGTTTACTGGAAGTGCAATTTAAAAAGAGATATTAAGGATCAGCCAACACCAGTATGTGTCATTAGTATGTCACCACTGCCTACGTCTCTGGAATGCCAGCAGCTGCTAAAATTACACTTGAACTACAATAACTGGACCTGTGGTGTTGCTTGACAACTGGATGGAAACCTTCTCATCTCCAGCTTCATGAGAAGTGGTAGATGGCTTGTCTCAGTGTGTTGGCACCAATTCCTGCTCATACTGCATTGGAGGATTCCATGCTGTCACATGTAAAGAAATTGGAAGGAAAAAACATCCTTCTCTCCTCATATACTTTCTCCTTTCCCCCTCCCCCCATGCCCCCCTCTCAACTCCATTTTAAACCGAGGTTAATTTTTGTCATTATGAAATGTCAGTGTGATGATGCTGGAGCCTACAATTCAGTAGCCAGTATCAGCTACTTTCTGCATTCAGTCAAAGCAGGAGGATAGGTTGGTAGGTGCCTAGAGAGAAATTAAAATGGCACAGCTATTTGCAGAGATTTATTCACTGAAGTGCCTCAATAAGCAGTAATTTAGAGATATAGGAGTCTAACATTTTGTAATCATTATTGTTTAGCAAGACAGAAAGCCTCCCTCCCTTCCTTCAAGCATATTAGTCCTTAATTCTGTAAAAACTATGGTATTTTCCGTTTTCAGAGGCTTGCCACCAGTGTCTGCAATCACGCTGAACCTCAAGACAGCATATAATGGGTTTGAAGGATCTTAAGACAAGCAAACTCAAATAGATGACTGTGTACATAACTTACACTGCTGCTTCCCTGTTGGCTCATGGAAGAGCCCTGCTCCAGGCTGCAATGTCAAACACCACTGACAGACTGAGCCCATGGCATGGAAAAACTGATACTTGGATGAGTTCCCACAGCATCGGTAGACTTGAGCTGTTGGTGTCAAGGTGAAATTTATTCCTGTTCAAATGTGAAACCTATTCTGTATTCAACTGTGACTGGGCAGAGGCAGCCACAAAGACAGTAGAGTGGTGTGAAACATCAGTCTCCTGCTATTTAAAAAACAGTGCACTACAGTAGTAATTATAGTTCCCTGTACTGTGTAGTAAATTATTTTGAGTAACATGTTTTAGGCTAATTATAATCATTATAATGCTAAATTTAAATATTTTATTTATATACATGTATTTGTGTCCATACCTTAGTTCTGTGGAACAAAGTCATATAAAGGTTCAGGTGCATCTATATAATCTTTTTGAATCTTTGGGGACTAGAATTGGATCCAGTTGCATCTAGGCTCCTCTTTGAAGTCTTTAACAAGCAAGTGGGCACAAGAACCTTGTGACTCAACAGGAGGGTCTCCCTGATAAACTTTGTCTGAAGCTCCCATTCTGCCTGCAACAATAACAACCCTATTCAACCCTTAAAGTGAAAGCAACACCCAGGCAAGGTTATCCTGTTTTCCTATAAGTCTATTATTTCTGACAAGTTTGATGCATGGATAAAGTCAGCAAATCCCTGAAGTCTTCTGAGCCTTCACTTGCCTATGCGAAGAAGGGAAACCCAAATATTTTGCCTTAGCAAACTACTGCCATATGCCTAAGTAGAGGCTTCTTAGCAAAATCTTTGCTGATGCCTCCTAAAGGACATTGGAATGGCCTTATCCCTTTATCTTTTGTCTTAAGGGTAAAAAGAAGCTAAAGGCATAATGAAATATTCTCCTACACACACAAGCCACCTGTGTAATAATAATTATTATTATGCTGTGATACCTGCTGTAAAATTTGTTTATATTAGTGAAAAGAAAGATACAAATTATGTAGATGTAAAGGTTTGTAACCAAGATGAAATGAGCATGGATTGAATGTGCTTTAAAAATGGTAAATCATATGAAACCAGGATAATAAATACAGGTTGCCACAGAAATAACTCCTAACAACATTTTCTCCAACTCATATAGGAGCACCTTGCCATGGTCTCAGGCAGCAGCCTGGAAATATGTGGCCAGGGAACAATTCTACAAACTGCAAAGAGAAGGTTTTCAGACAGTGCCAAGGCTAATAGATGAAGTGATCTCAGCCTAAGAAGGGACTCTGCAGCTGAGCAATGCAGATACCCTTGGGGGCTGCTTCTGTGACTGGATGCTCTGTGAAAGCTGTGTCCTAGCTTCATGCATATCTCTGAGCCCCACTAGAAGGCATGTGGATGTATGAAGATGTCAGGTTTTGTCTGGTTTTGTCCTAGTTTTGCATTAATTGAATTTTTGGTGAAGAGGAATAAATCAGCTACAGAAGTAATTCTCTGAGAGAAGCTGCTTAACAGCTTCCTCTATGCCTGGAAAAAGCTGATTGATGGCTAGCTCTGAGAACTAGCACACTACTAAGCCAATTAGAAAAGCTGGACATGCCTCTATGAATCATATTTAAGAACAAAAAACCATGAGAAGTTCCTTTTTTCCTGGCTGGGAAAAAAGGGAGCGGCCCCAGGAGTGGCCTCAGGAGCCCCAGTGTGACAGCCGAGATCATTCCACTGAAAAAGCTGTCCTTTGCCATTAACAGCTATGCAGCTGAGGTCAGCACTGGGAGTGACCCCCTCCACCCTCCACCCTCCACCATGGCCAGTATCCAGCGGGGATCATGTGGCCAATAGTGGGAGGCAATTCTTTCATGCAAAGGATGAGATTAATCTTTTCAGTGCTGCAGAACTTTATAAAGTCTTTTCAATTAATAGAGCTTGAAAACAGATGAACCTACAGACACCGACTCTTTCCCAAATGAGAGAAAATAAAAAGATAAAGATGTGATGAAAGCAACATGGAAACACCAAAGTCAATGGAGAGGGAGGAGGAAGAAGAGATGCTCCAGGCCTTGGAGCTGAAATTCTTCTGCAAACCATGGTGAAGACTATAATACACCTGACTATTTCCCTGTAATTCATAAAGTGCATGATGCAGCATTTACCTGACACCCATGAAAGTGTAGATGTTGAAAAAGCTGTGATCTGATTTGAACAGACAGAGAGAAAAACTTTTGCTTTCAGACTTAGAAGATGACTCTTTGCTTCTATATTAGAACAGTTCATCCTTAAAACTTGTACCCCATAATCCAGAATGGCCACAAATGGCAATTGTGGGAAGACTGCCAGACCATGGGAGAGATTCCACATGCAAGCAGGTGCTTACGGACGGACATGAAATTAATACCACAAGAAACTGCTTCCTGTGACATGGTAGGAGAGACTCCTCTCCCTAAGCAAACTGAAGAAATATTTATTTTTAGAAGTAGTAAACTGACTCAAAATCACAGGTTTTGTTTCTTTATGTTGTCAGTAGGAAGAAAAGAGGGGCTGGGGGAAGGAAGGGTGTTCTAAAGGTTTCTTTTAGTTCTTTTCATTCTTCTTTTCCTTCTTTTAATAAAGTTTTCTTCATACCTTTTAAAGTTTTGAGCCTGTCTTGCCCTTAAAGCATTTTCTCCTAATCCTTAACCCTACGAGCTTTATTTTAACTGTTTTTTTCCCCTCCTCTGCTCAGTTATGGCAGAGAATGATGAGTAGATGATTTTCATGAGTGATTTTCCTGGCCAGTGGTCAACCTACTACAGAGTGTTTTTCTATATCTACCTCTCATTACAAGCATCAAGGAGAGAGAAAATCAGTAGTTTTGTAAATAAAGAGATGCCATCAGAAATCTCTTGACCAAAATGACGCCAAGATGACTGAGCTTACCTGGCTATTTCCTTTTCTAGGTAAGGAAGGCTACTTTCCTTTTCTCTCTTCTCCTCACTGTAAAGTGAAACTTGGCAGCTACATGGGTCACCTTGATGGTACACAACAAGCCTTGGCTTGAACTCTGAATTACTGTTTAATCCCCTCCTGGGGCTATGCATGGGATTTGACCAATGGCATCAATGATTTGCTAGTGAAAATAACAGCCTCAAGTGTGTGTTTGGTTAGTAAAATTGCAATACAGTTTGCTATAACTGCTCTTTTCTGGTCAGGAAAGCCCCAAAATTGACATTTTGATGCAACAGGGGAAGGACCACTGTGTTCTGCCAGGGAATTAATGCCTGATGATAAACACAACCACTTGCCTTCCAATGTTTGTGACCTCCAAAGTCCCCTACAGTTATTAAGATCCACTGCAGTTTTTTCTTAAGAGTGCATTTTAAATTCAAGTAGGTATTATGGACGTCTGTGAAATGGATGGATTCCACATGCTCACTGTGGAAGCATCTGAAGTGCAAAAGGATCTGCTAAATAAACCTCATTATACATCTATCTGGTATTTATTCAAGTCCTTTCAGAGTGAGAAACATTTTATACCTCATTCTTCTGAGTTAGAGGATAAAAGGACATGGCCAAAATTCAAAGAAGATACTTTTCTATTCAGTATCAATACTGGCAGAGCTTTTGGTCATAATTTGGGTTTTGCTAACATAAGTTTTATTTTCTGAAAAAAATACATGGATTTGGGCATCTTGTCTTTCCAATGACATCTCTTTCTTGTTTTTCAAAAATGGAAATACTTTACCAAGAAAACCTTGATCCAGACTTCTCAGTGGCTTTTGTCACCTCTATGGAATGCTTGGAGTTAAAGCTAAATATGAAGAATCTCTTAGAGAGGGAGTGCATGTGCTGTGCTCCACACACGTTATCAGGAGTACCCTGCAGCAGTGGGAAATGCCATGCCTGAGCAGGTAGGTGTTTCCTGCAGGATTATAGTCCATGGAGAGCCCACACTGGAACAGCAAGAGACCATACAGAGAAAGGAGTGGCAAAGTGAAGCCATTAAGTACTGACCACAGCCCCTGTGTTGGTTTGGAAAAAGACAGGTGTCTGCTAAGGAAGGCAGAAACCTCCCTTGAAATAAATAAAAATGTAAACCACCCCCACCCCCTTTAAAATCAAGGTGCTCTCAGGCAAAGATATGGGAATAGGAATAGTAGTTCTTGAATAAGGAAATTAAAAATAAAAGTGCAATAGTACAGAAAAAGAAAAACAACAAAAGAACAACCTGCTGACAGAGCCAGAATACAACCTGACACCGTGTTGGTCTGGGTGTTGGTAGCAGTCTGATTAAATGGTGGCTGCAGTCCTCCTGGAGTGATAGATTTGGCGCTGTTGAAGCAATGATCCCGTAGGAAGGGTGTAGTCTTCCTCTGAAGGTCCAGTGGTGGTGTAGATGGATCAGGTCACTCCTCTGAGAATCCAGTGGAGAAAGGTTGCCTGTAATGTTCCAAATATCAGATTTTTATCCAAGTAGAAATGCTTGGCTCCTCCCCCTGGGTGGAGCATCTCACAATGTGATGATATAATTCTATCAGTCACGAAGTGAGACTCAATGGCCCATTAACAGAAGATAGCCCTGGAGGGAGGATGAGTTGTGGAAGAGATAAG
This sequence comes from Anthoscopus minutus, assembly GCA_013399455.1. Classification (NCBI taxonomy): domain Eukaryota; kingdom Metazoa; phylum Chordata; class Aves; order Passeriformes; family Paridae; genus Anthoscopus; species Anthoscopus minutus. The sequence continues at coordinate 13,883 of VWYI01034026.1, forward strand.
AACACTGCCACATCTGGTTTTTACAGCTGGCCCATTAACAGAAGATATCCCCCAGTTATGAGGGACGGGTCATGAAAGAGGTAAAAAACTCTACCCCACCTGGTTTCAACAGATGGTAATAGAATACATACTTTTGATTACATCTTTCATTGCAACCCAAGACAGCCCCCCATTCTCTGTTCTTCTCCACCTCTCCAGGTGGGGAGAGGGAGGAGGAAGAGGAGGATGAAGGAGTGAAGTTGATCCTGGGAACAAATGGTGGAGGGAGGGTGTTCTAATTTCTGGCTTTGTTCTTCAAAATCCAATTCTATTTTAATCATCAATAAATTACAATACTGCTTGTCCATGACAATAACTGGTGAGTGATCCCCTTACCCTTATCTTGTCCCATGAGTTTTTTTGGTCTTCTTTTCTCCCCATGCCCTGGTGAGGAAGAAGAGTGAAAGAATGACTCATTAGACATCTATTAGCCAGACAATGTCAACCCACTACATTCCTCTTCCCTTTGGAATTTTTTGTGGAGCAATCAGTTCTTTGGAATCTGTGGTTCCAGGGGGGAGCCTGTGTGCCAGGGGGGAGCACACAAAAGCCGTAAGGTATAAAAGGGTCACTGCTCCTCTCTGCAAAGCACCATTGCCTGCCTGAGAGGGCTTGTGGCTTCTGGCTATGGCACATGCTAGCAGCAGCCTACCATCTGTCTTTGGTTTTTGCATGTGATCCCTGGAAGTGTGTTGTCTCTCCTAAGCTCTTGAGTGAAAACTCTACTCTCAGGTGCTCCCCAATTGCCTAAAGATATATCAGCCTTTTGCACTCTGTCCCCAATCCATCTCAAAAATGAATCATCCCAGTGCTGGGATCAGGGAAACCACTCATACTCTGCAGCCCATGTGTTTTGCTTGACCTTCTGTTTCTCTTTAGTCAGAGAATTACTCACTGCTCCCAAGGCAACAGGCTGAGCATATTTTTACTCAGTTCCTTTTTTGAAAAAATCAAACCACCTTAAGGGAATCTATTTGCCTCAGGATACTGTGATATTCCCCCTACAGACAGGAGTAACAGGTTGGTGGGTTGCATTGAGGTTGCATGGCAAGGTTTTGGTAGCAGCAGGAGGGCTACAGAGGTGGCTCCTCTGAGAAGACGACAGAAGCTTCCCCCATGTCCAACAGAGCCAATGCCAGCTGGCTCTAGGATAGACCCTCCACTGTCGCCAACAGTGATAGCATTTCACAGAACCACAGATTCACAGAATGGTGGTTGGGTTTGGGAGGGACCTTGGGAGATCATCCAGTCAAACCTCCCTGCTCAGACAATGTCACCTTGATCAGGTGACAGAGGAATGTGTCCAGGTGCATTTGGAATGTCTCCACAAATGCAGAACCCAGGACCTTCCCTGGAGAGCCTGTTCCAGTGCTCTGCCATTCTCCATGGAAAGAAGTTTCTCCTCATGTTGAGGTGAATCTTCTTGTGTTTTAGTTTATAGCCATTACTCCTCATACTGTTGCTGACTACTACTGAAAAGTCTGGCACCATCATTTCGGTACCTGCCTTTGAGATATTTTTATGTACTCATGAGGTCCCCTCTCAGTCTTCTCCAGACTAAACAGGCCCAGCTCCTATGCTCTCTAAAACAGATGCTCCAGACCTCTCATTGTCCTGTGGCTTCCACTGGCCCCTCTCCAGTAGCTCCTTGTGCTGAGGAGCCCAGAACTGGACACAGCAGTCCAGATATGACCTCACTTGGTCCACAAAGAGAGGAAGGATCACCTGTCTTGACCTGCTGGCCACACTCCTCCCAAGGCATCCCAGGATACCTTTGGTCCTCCTGGCTACAAGGGCACTGCTGGCTCATGGTCAACTTGTCACCCACCAAGACTCCGATGTCCTTCATACTCTTCTCAGCAGAGCTGCTGTCCAGCAGATTAGCCCAAGCCTGTGCTGTTACTTGGGGTTATTTCTCCCTAGGTGCAGGATCCCTACATATGCCTTTGTTGAGGCATTAAGGCATTTCAAACTTAGTCATAACACATTTATGTAGGGGGAAGAACATCCCTGCTGCTTGTTTCAATGCCCATGTCTGACTAGCACAGTGGTGTCTAAACTCATAGCTCCAGCATTTTAAAAAATGTCTTCTTGTGGAGCTAAGAAAGAGAGAAATCTGAGAGACTAGTGTGGAATGCATTATCTCTAGGCTTCCTGAGCTTGCTCATCCTCAGGGCCAGAACACCTCCCCTGATAAGTCCACTGGGTAAAGCCAAAAAAAGATAACTCCTGGCAGTTGCCTGGCAACTGCAGGTGTGGCATCCCACTGCCTTTAGGTGTTACCAGCAGAAAGGCCTTTTATTAAAAAAGTGAAGTTATTTTCTCACGTTCTTTTTTGTAAAGCTGCCTTGGTCCTTTTGACTACAAATCCTATTAGAGCATGGAGGTCCTAACTGGGATTTGAATGGCACAGTCCCCTGAAGACCGTATAAAAAAGGCAAGCTCACATTCAAAGGCCCTATAGTGTCAGAAGACATTTGTTTGTAGGGAGAGAGCAACTGCACATTCAAACATAGATGTGAATCAGAAGTGACAGTATAGTTAGTCACCTCACACAGGTGGGTCAATATGAGTGGTACAAACAAAGAAACAAAGAAAGAAACAAAGAAACAAAGAAACAAGGTCTGTCCTGTCATATCTCTAGTGGCTACTTGGAGACAGATTTAGTAATCTCTGGTCTAAACTGTAGCACCACAAAGGGTATCTGCAACAGCTGTGTCCAGCAGCTGGGCCCCAAATTTCAGTGCTACTGGGTGACAAATCTTGCTTGTACCCTCCCAGAGATCTCTGCTTGGCATCTCTACTGACAGAGATCAGCTCTCCTTGTCACTGTGTGATGGCCACAGCAGCTCATCCATCCTTCTCTCCAGCTTGGGATGCATATCATGGCTGCTGCAGTGACAGACTGAGACAGAATGGCCTGGACTGGATCAGCACAGAGGGTAGAAGCAAGCCATCACCTTAGTGATGTCTGAGGTAGTGCATCCCTGTGGCACTGCTAGGATGTGTGCTTCTGGACCTCCATCGCTCTCACACTGCTGGATTTAAATTTGACCAGTGAAGGGAACACTGGCCATGCATACCTTTAACCTCTCCCTGGTCAGGGCTTATTCCATGTCAGCATTGTGGTGTTACTCCTCTGTATCAGTACCCATTCCTACTCCAGAAATGCCATTTTCATTATAATTTTCTAACCCACATAGAGCAGGAGAAGAGGGCAGCAAAACAACTGCAACAGTGATGTTTGTTGTCAGCCCATATAACTAATCACTCTCAGTGCTTCCCAGTGCTGGCTGGCTGCAGAGTGCTGTGGGGAGAATGGGCTTAACACTGTAGTTATGCAGCTCCTGTGATGGCCAGCACTGCCAAAGCTTCCAAGGAGTTTAAGTCTTTCTTCTCCTTTCTCACTTTCTGCTTTTCTTGGAAGAAGGAAGTCAGATGGAAGGGCTTCTTTTTCCTCTCTGCCCAGAGGTTGCTTGTAATGTGACAAATGCTCTCCTAAATCAGATTAAAGGGCCATCCCTGCCACCCAGTAGCTCAACTCTGACAATGCCACCTGTCACTTAAGGTGAGCGCATGAACCTGGGTACCAGTGGCAGTCCTTCCTCCTCACTCTCCTGGCATTCCCAGGTGCTATATTTGGGCTGTTAGAGGGCATATCCTTGCCTAATCTCTTTGGTATTTATTTATGGACCTGTTGTAGATTAATTTTTCTAGCCCATTTTTAGAGCTGATGATCCAGACGCAGTGAGTCCAAGATGACCACTTGCTGCATACAGATGAAAGTACTTCTCCCTCTGGACTGATGGATGGCCTGTGAGGTTCAGCAGGTGTCCTCAAACTCTGGCTGTGCACAAAGTGGTGGATAACAGTTCTGCATCCTGCATCGCAATTTTGTAAACCTTGGGTCACACTGTCCACCCCAAGGCCCCTCCAAATGATGCTCTCTGCTTTTTTCCAAGTGATTCATGAGTGTGGACTGCCCCCACCCAAAGAGGCAGGGATTTGATTTTAGACAGGCAGGGTTAAAGTGAGAGGCAAGGCTTTAAAGCCCAGGAAGAGTTGTTCCACCCCCAAATCCCTCGTGGGGTGTCATCCCGAGGTGTTGTGCTGTTCTTGTGTTGCTATTTGCTGAATTCTTCATTACCCTCTTGTAGCCCTGGGACTTCTTCCTTGGTGTGTTCCCACTAGACCCAGATCCTAAACTCCACCCTGGCTCTGCCCCATAAAACCCACCACCCTGCCTCTGTTCAGGGTTCTCCATCTCTGGTTCATGCGGGGTAAAATCTGGTGCTGAGGATGCCACAATAAATAGATTCCTGAGTTTAATCAGAGACTGGTCTCATTGATTCCCATGTCAGTCATTGGTAGCTGTAGCCTCCCTGGACATGACACTGCTGCAGTGGAATGCAACAGGTAAGTTTATTATGTTCCACCTGATGGGTAAAGTTGTGATCTTGTAGAACACCCCAAGAGCTCACGCCTGTGGTCCACCAGAGCCT
>VWYI01034028.1:0-112374 GCA_013399455.1 Anthoscopus minutus
TGACTACAGCACCTCAGTGCCTGGAACTCTTCTGTATTTTGGAATTGCAGTGAGTTATTATTCTCAATGGTGTTCTGTGATAACATCTGATGTTGTGATCTGGCAACAGAAAGTTTTGGAAAATTTTATCAAAAGTTTTGCTTTTACATAACTTCTAAACTACTACAGACTGAATGTATTTCAGGACATGCCCATATATTGCCAGTTTTGCCAGTTTAATGACATGCTTTCAGACTGCTCGCTGATGTTGGGATTTGTTGCTCAATAGCTTTATTTATACCTTTGCAATTTAAGAAACAACAAAAAGACTCATGAAGCCTTAATTTGCAAGCTTTGCTCCAGCTTTTAATTGTTTACAAGAGCATGCAAATGTTCCCAGTACTGTTACTATTACTTTTCATGGGTGTTTTTTGCTTTTATCTGTGTTTAATTTAGAGTTGATGAATTCTCTTCTGGCTTTGAGCAGATCTTGTGGTAATGACTTCTCCTGAACACTGTGGCCAAGAGGCAGTTGAGCCTGTTAGAGGAAAATTCTAGGATCTCTAAGGGCATCATACATTCAGAAGATTCTGTACTATGTGATGCTGGAGCATGTAACCATTTAAAAAATGTCTCTGTGTGTGCTGTTACTCAGAACTAAATTGGTTTTTGTGTTTGTCTGGTAAGCTTTAAATTAACTAGTGTAGAGCTTAGGATACACTGGCTCCTAGAGTACATACCCAGCGTTGAGATGTCAGCCTTCTGGGGTGTGTTGACACCCACAGTCACAGTGTGTGTTTCCTGGTTCTCAATATTCTCTTGACTGGTCTGTTAAATACTAACTTAATTCATCTTCAGTATTTGATCTTTGCGTTCGTGTTTTATTTGACTTGGACCGTCTTGAAAAGCAACTTGTAAAAGTGAATATGTGATCTTGTGGCTCTGATTCAAAAGTTTGCTTACAAGCTGGAGCTGTGTGAGGTGACTGTACACTGACGATTTATCAGACACCCTCTGATCCACTGTCACTCAGCACCTGGCAATAAAATCAGAGAGCTGCCGTGTGAAAATACACTTTAGCCACAGGGTACATCTAAAGAAAGAGCTTAATCACAGGGCTTCAAGCCATTACATTAACGAGCTTTGCTGCCAAGATCTGCTGCAGCCTGTGAGCAGTGAGGAACAGGGCACCAATTGTGTTATTTCAGCAGTGGAGTGATGGCACATGGGGCAAAGTCCTTGTTTTGTACAAGGAGGCAGAGGGGGGACACTTTCGGGCCCTGGTAGGTTAAATAATGTCAGGGAGCAAGATTGGCTGCATTAACAAACCATGTTAAAAAAAAAAATCCCCCCAGACCTATTTATAGAGCTTAACTTTGCAACTTTCTCACCCCTCCCTCCTCCCATCAAAACACAATGTATTGTGGACTTTGGAGTGTGGTTTCTTGGTGGAGAGTGGAGGGGTGGTGGGTTGTTTTTTGCTTGATACAGATGATTGTTGCCTAGTCTATAAGTGTTTATCCTTTTGCTATTATCTGGGGTATTTTTCACACATACACAGCTTTCCAGGTGATTAAGAGCTGATTATGAGTATTTAAAACTGAGTCTAAATCTCACTAAAGTAAAACTACTTTTCATTTTATTATGATCTGGCGTTCATCAGGGTCCAGTGGCCATTGTTTTCAATGGACTTCATGCCAGGCTCCTTACATGACTATGGAATATACCTTTTTAGAATTATTCCTGTCCTTTTTCACATTTACTGTTTTTGACAGTCATTTACATTTACTGTCACAACAGGTTTCAAAAGCAAAGGACATTTTCTTCATCTGGAGTGGGTCTGTCTTAGGGTATCTTGTGCAGAACAGAAAAGAGTTCTTTTTAGTAGCAAAACACAAGCAAAAATACTGTCTTACTCTTTTACTACTGGTTTTGGTTTGCTGGAAGAATCCCTCAAACTTCAAAATTTCCTGGCTTTTTTGATCTGTAGAAGCTGCAGAGCTTCCATGAAAGGTGAATCACCCGTAGTTATTCTAGAAATAGGCACAGGAGAGTGAATTCTTGGTCGTTTTTACTTGAAGTTGGTTACATTTGGGTTTGTGGAATAAAATCAACAGAAGACTGTTGCCTTGTTGTATGATATTTTCATCCTGAAATACTGATTCCAAGCTTTTTGTACCAGCTCCATATTACCATCTTTAAAGCTTCCTTGCACACCTGAGTTTCTTGTTGCCTTGCAGGAGGACAATGACATCCTGGAACCTGATCTGGACAAAGATGAGGTTTTGCTGCCTCAGCTGGGGGAGCTTGCAGGAGAGAGGCTGCTAACAACCGAGTACTTGGGAGTGAGTACCACTCCTTAGAATCTTGAAATAAATTAATTTCCTGGGTTAAGTGTTTTATTTCAGTAGTTTCACCACCTTCTTCCATTTGTTGCTTGAAGAGGCAGGTGCTACCTGCAGAACAGTCTGAATCTTTCACAGTCTGTGTATAAGCTGTTGCTCAGAAGCAGAAGCAATGTAAGAGAGGAGTTACCCTTTCCCAGGGGGTGGTCAGGCTATGGCTTAATAATAAGCTACAGGCAGCCTTAGGGTTCTCGTGCTACACCAGTGACTCTGTGAGCACACAAAGCACAGTGCTGAGCAGGTTAATACTGGAACATTCTGCTGGTCTGAAATTATTTTAGAAAAAAGAAAAGTTGAAAAGTCAACTGCTCCTGCAGGCATTGTGCTGGATCAAGTATTGTCTGCCTTACTTCAAGCAATAAAAAGCTATTAAGTGAAAAAAGCATAAAGTTTATATGAATGCCATTTAGCTTGCTGTGACTAATTAGAGATATTCAGAGGGCAGGAGCACCTCTCCTGTGAAAACAGGCTTAGAGAGTGGCTTTAATCAGCCTGGAGAAGGCTCAAGAGCTTATTGTGGGCTTTCAGTCCTAAAAGGGCCTACAAGAAAGCTGGAGAGGAAATTTTTCACAAGGACAAGTAGTGATAGGACAAGGAAGAATGGCTTCAAACTGAAAGAGAGTAGGTTAGATTAAATATAAGGAAAAAATTTTTCTCTGTGGGGGTGGTGAGGATCTGGCACTGGTTGCCCAGAGAAGCTGTGGCAGCCCCATCCCTGGAAGTGTTGGGGGAGGAGGCCTGGTTGGATGAGGGCAGGTTGTATGAGGATTTGAGCAACCTGATGTGGTGAAAGTGGAGTTGGAACTGGATGGTCTTTATGAACCTTTCCAACACAACCCATTCTATTATGAATGTATGCCTTCTGGATTTGAGAATCCTGACAATGTAAAAGTGATCTGAGAGAAGATGTTGTGAAAGAGCCTTCAGTGATTCCAGGAAGTTTTGTCCAGTGACACCAGAATGCAATTTAGTTTCTGCTGTGATGTTTCTGTAGAATTTTCTCTGTGGCTTCAATACCTGTTTTTCCACTGCATCTTTTTTTCTTCGTTTCCTGTGTATCAGATAATGACTCACACTCCAAAAACTAAGAAGAAGCAATTTGCTGGTGTCCATAAGAGTACAGATGTGCCTCTCCAGAGACCTGTGACACCAGGTTATCACAGAACTGCATATCTAATGTAAGTCCAAACAGATGGGACCAAGTTGGATTTTTTAAGCTTTTTTAAAAAGCTGAACAACAACAAAGAAAAAAACCCATAACAATGCCTATCAACTAAGCCTTCCCTATCTAAAAGTGCATTGACATTCATTACAGATAATTACAAAAAAAGGAGCAGAACCGGGCAGGCAGAGAAAGGTCCATTGGCTGAGGTCATATTCTCAAAATAGTTGAATGCATATTTACTGATCAGGTTGATTTAAATTTGCATTACATCCCACATGGTCTTGCATCTTCTTGTAATATATTCCATTGGAAAGTTGCACCAAACATCTGCAATGCCTGGGATCTTCCACTTCACAAGCAACAAAATATATTCCTCTGGAGAGGTTTGTTAGAGAGCAGATGAAAAAGAAAATGGGTAAGATAAAAATCTTGTTGTGTCGAGTTTCTCTGCTTTGGAAGAAATACATTTTCCATCGGAAGTATGTGTGACACTTTGCTCTTGCTGTGATTTGGGTCAGAGTAGAAAGCTTACTGTAAATGGAATAAAGGAGTCTTACCATGTAGAACTCCTTGAATGCCTTCTTTTAGAACAAGTATTTCTTCATTTCTGAGCTGAGGTTTGTCCTGTTCCCTGTTCTGACTGAGGAAGTAAAATACCAGAGATCCCAAATGTAAATGATTTTTTAACTTTCAGTTGCATAGTTTTGGATTTGATCAAGTCCAGGTAGCTATGATACAGGCATGTTTATTGTGAGAATTTAATGTTTTCATTTCTGTGGATGCTTAATCTGAGAGACTACAAGTTATAATACTCAAGACTCACAGGATTGGTATAGGTATGTTAAAATGAATGGATAACCTGAAATGTAATGAAATTACAGGTGCTGCTTTCAACACATCAGTCCTGAAGATTGTCCCATGTCATCCCTCTGCCACTCTTTGCATTCCTGTTCATATTTTCTATTTCTTAAAATACATTTCCTCCTTATTGTAGTGTGGAAAATGGTTACAGAAGACAGTAAGGACTGATGTGGGCTGAAGTTGCACAGGTGTAGGTGACTCTGAGGGAAGTCTGTTGTTTTGGACAAGGAGTGGTCGCAGATTTATTTTGCCTCCCACTATCTCATGCTGGAATTAGCATTCCTACAAGCAGGTGATCTGACTGAAAGCCCTCCTGAGTCATCCAAATATATCTTTTTGGCAGGTGTACCATCCCTATGGGATTATATGTATTATTCTGTATGTATTATTATCAGGACCTTGGAACGGACAAATGTAACATACAAGATTTGGGCATGGAGAAAGCCCCAGAAGGCATTTATTTTTTAAAAATGCAAGATGAAGGAAACACACACTTCCAAAGCAGAATTTTTTTTCTATCCCATGGCAGAATTTGCCTTGCAGTCTTAATTTTTATTCTGAGTGCTGGCCTGCATAAAATGGCATTTGTTTGAAAATGGCACCTACTTTGTCTCCCTGGCATGGCCTAATTAAAAATCCTTACTGGATTAGGAGTTCTGACTTTGTGTCTTTTCTTACAGTGGCCAACTTTTTGTACCATCACATCCACAGTTTTTGCAAGACCTCTCCCCATATATATTCAATGTGTGTGTTTATGTGTCAGAAGAAAGCAGCAATTAATTAATATATAAGCTTATATTAGTAAGATAGCAGTTATCTAATAATTTTCATGCAGTTCTCCAAAAGAACTGCAGGCCTTAAAAATCTAGACTGGTTAATCTATGTCTAAATATACATTGCCACTTTACTGTGGGGTCAGTGTTAGAGTTCAAGGTCCCACTTCCCCGGCATGGTATTTTACTCTTGGTGGGCTTGGAGACCTGGACTGATTCTATGGAATTGGGTCTTAGGGCAGTGTTACAATCCAGTTTTTAAACTTATCAGAAGTTCCTCTGCCCAAATAAAGGTGCAAATGAGACCATTTGCCAAAGTCAACAGTGTGAATTTTATTTGATAATAAATATGAGAGAGAGAGGGAAAAGAAGGAAGAGAAGGAAATAGAAAAGAGGTAGAAGTACAGAAAGAGAGTGACAGGTTAAAGAAAGTATCAGCACTCTGTGGACCCCAAGGATGTTCTATTGATCCTCTCCAGCTCTGGTCTTCTTCGTGGTGAGGGTGCTCCGAAAAGCACAGAATCCAGTGGCCTAATACATGCTCAGGCCAGGTGGGAGTGCCCAGGTACCTCCCCCTGGGAAGGGCAGTTTGACACAATCTCTTGCAGCAGACTCTGGGTCTGTTGCATCACTTTGCATCATGTGCAGCCCTGTGGTGCAAAGCCCTAGGAATGAGTCTGAGGAGTGCTTTGGGGGTCTTTGATGGATTTTGGCACTCCCTCAGCTGCCGCCCACATCAGTGTCCTGTGCATGTGTCCTGTGGGTCTGGGGATTACACAGCTGGGCCAGTTTGTGTAAGGAAGGATGGGTGTTGAGTGCCTCTGACCAGAGGTTACACCCAAAACCACCTCCCCCACCTGGTTTTGGGGGGGAGTCTATGTAAACCTGGCCTCTGTGGGCTGTGGTCACCCCAAACCCAGCCAGGGATGATTCTCTGTTGGCTTTCTTGTGGATGCATTCCTTTCTCTCAGCCTTGTTTGCTTCTCCCTAGACCTGAGATGATTGAACATAATGTCACCTTTATCTTATCTAGGCAGCTTAACTCACAGTTCAAAGTTCCAGCCAGGCATCTTCAAGGAGGGGTGGGCTTCTGTGATTGCAGCTTCTTTATACAGTTTTTGCTATAATGGGCAAAACTCCTTCCTAACAATGTCTAAGGCAAGAACCATTTCACTCCCTGACAGGCAGCCTTACAGCCTATTTAGAAAGTATATTTTCAGGAATAAATCATCATTATCACTGGAGTGTCTAAGCATTACATTCCTGCTTTGTAAGTGGAGAGAAAACCAGTCTTGTGGAAATAAAATTACTTTCCTCTGGGAAGTCAAAAAAAAAGGTGTAAAACCCATGGGAGTGGCTTTTATTTCCCAGTGTCATGTACTGCACTGCAATTTTTGCATCAGAAATAATCTCTGGAAGTGATTGCTGCCTGCTTTAGCACCATCTACCCAGGCAGGGTGTTCACTTATGTGTCCCAGGATCCTGGAGTGACGTGAATCTCGTATTTTGGCACAACTTGAATCTTCTCAGTTGTGCAGCTTGTGCCTCTGCAAGACAGCTTCAGGTCACTGCTGGATACAAATTAAAAACACATTTCCATCACGCTGGTTCTGGTAGCTCTTGGTCTGAGAGAAGTGCTAGTTTGATGGCGTGAAGCAGCCTTTGCAGATTGCCTCGCTATGCAAACTACAGAGGAGAAATGTAAACAGCAGAAATCTAACACTGTGAAAATACATGAAAATTAATTTCCCTTCTGCTCTGCTGAAATGGTAGAAATAAATGAGTGTTTGGTGCTCCCATGTTTTAAGCAGGAAACAAGCAATACCACCTTGAATGAGAAGTTTGTCCTTTGTACCTAACTAATTTGTGTGCAGTGAGTAGATGAAGACATTCTCAAACTGCATTTTGCAGCAGAAAAGGACAAGCTTTGATGGCATTTATGCTGTTCTAATTTTAGTACAAATTAATTTACTAAAATAAGAAAATACTTGCTTGGAAATTATTGCAGGAGGAAGACAATAAAAGTTTAGTTGCTTTAATTGAAAGCAATATCTGCACTGGACATATTTTGTACTTTAAATAATTTAAGTGGCTTGTATCATATGAAATCTCATGAAAAATGTTAGACACTTTTGCCCTGGATACAGCTTGTCTACAAGATACAATGCAAGACAGTTCGTCTGAATTACCTGATGTCTTGTATTCAGCAGAGTGGTTAAACTACATTAAAAATTTTTATAAATGCTTCCATTCAAAATTGAAGTGAATACAACTTGTTTGAAATTCTTCATGTGACATTCAATGTAATATATTCCATTTAAAAACATCATGACAGAGGAAGCAGTTGATGAGATTCTATAACGTATCTCTTTGAGTTGTTGGTTCATACCTCCAAAAGGAGGGGGGAGGTGAAGATCTTTAGTAATGAATAGAAGTATTCACACAGAAAATTAATGCAGAATAGCCACTGCACATGTAGCAGCCATTTCATGCTAATTTTTCTAACTGCACACAGTGCAGACAAGGCTCTAGTTACTTCAGATTAATTGTCATGGGATCCCTGTATGGACAAGCTCTTGCTGTATGGAGCTAAGGGAGTCAGGAAATACTGGAAAGCTGCCTTCTTTTTCTTTTTTACATTTTCCCCTCCTTTTTTAAAGCCTCGCTGGCTGAGATCACTCAAGGAGGCCTGAACTACTTAATATTCTGCTAGCTATTTCCTTAGAAGCTGATTTAGCTGTGAAATCATTAACTGCCTCCTTGGACTGCATCCTTTTTACTAGAAATGTAGTTTAGTTACCTTAACCTGATATTGGGCAGGGAAACTTTCCATGACTGCCAACTTCTTTTCACACCCTTCTCACTTCTGCTGTGTTTTATTGCTTACTAGTAAGCAATTGTGTTCTTGTTCTGTCCTTCAGCTGCTTTAGTTTCACATTGATCTGCTTAACTTCTGAAATCAAGAGTTCTATTTGTTGCCTACTTGTTTTAAGTGTGTGTTTCATATTGCTCTTTAAAGTGAAATCCTTGTAATATTCAGAAGTAAATCTTAAATCCTTGAAAAAGCTAAGTATTGAAGACCTCTCAGGCCCATTTCTGTAGTCTTTTCCTTTAAGTGTCATTGGTGGTATTTTGGGTCTTCAGACTACATGGAGTTATGGTTTCCTTTCCTCAGCTCTTTTATTGCAGTAGGAAAAAATGTTAATTTCAAATACATCTGATGTCAGCTGGTTTGGGGGAGCTAGTCAAGCAGTTAAATTACATCCTTAGTACTGGTTTGCAATATGAAATATAAAATCATTTCAGTGTGTACTATGTCATTACAAGCAATTGGAAGAAATTAGAATTTACTCTGATAAAACTTTTTATACTGTAAACATTCACCTTGCATTCTTCTTTCTCCTCCAGGCCAGAAGACAGTACCAGTTCTTGTCACAATAGGGTTGAGAAGCCGCAGTCTCCACCGAGTGGTCCTTCTTCCATTTGTGGTGGGAGCCAGTCCAGCATTTCTGACTTCTGCATTTCCCCCTCATGTAAGGATGGTCTGTGGATGCTGTTCTTATTTGCTGGCGTCTTCCTTGACTGGGGCAGGTGTAGGGGGCCTGGACTGTGTGTTGTAGATTGGGGAATTTTTTGTGTAATGTGGAAATGGCCCTCTGTTTATAGAGCCTGGGTCAGTCTGCAGGACCTTGGGGTACACGGCAGACTTTGGCTCCAGCTGAATGAAAGGCCACAGAAGGCAACGTGTGGCCACCAGACACCAGTGGTCTCACTTGCCTCGCTCCATCTTGCTTCCTGTGGAAGTGCCAAGGATCAAACCCAGGGCTTCCAATGTGTGAAGGATACTCTGCAATGTCCCCTGCCCAGGGAAGGAGCTGCAGCCAAAGAGAGTGCACTTCCCAACAGGCAAAGTCCCTTGCTTGATGAAATACACCCTTGTTTGGATCTAAATGAATCACTGTCTGCTGGCACCTGCACTCTCTGTTGGCTGTATCTCAGTGTTCCAGCTGAAGGCAGCTGCAGTTATCTGCTGAGATTTGCAACTGCATTTGGACCATCCAGGGCTGTGGAGGATGGGCAGCCCGGTGCTGTGGGGCTGCATTGTGGGTGATGCTGCTAAAGATTCTGCCCTTGCAGCTTCAGCTGAAATGAATGCAAACTCAGCTGGGCCTGAGAGCTCAGAAACATGTGATGGAATTTAAAAGGTTATAGCCTTCTGAAATATTCCATTGCTGAACTTCTGATATCCACGAGATCATGAAACTTTGGTTGTGGGAGTTTCAGCCTTCCTTCAGGGATTCATTAACATTTCCAATTATGGATCTAAGGCAAAATGTTCAGCAGTCATAGATAAAGGATCTTGCAGCATATCCGGGACAGAATTATTAAGTTCAGGCAAAGTGTGCCTTTTCATTTCTGAAAAATATGCTTTGAAGCAGTAAAGGAATAGCATACTTTTTATTTTCTGTTCTATTTTTTTAAATTTCCTAAAGGAAATGAAAAGGATTCTGAGAAAAGTTACCGAGGTCTTGCAGACAGGAATTCGCTTGCGTAATGCCTAGAGCTGATAAATGTAACATGCTGAAGGAGAGCAGAATAGGATAGGAGCAGGAGAAGCTCCTGTCCAGGACAGGCACTTAGGTTCTTGTTGTGTAGCAATGAGAGCTGCTGTTCTCTGCCTCACTGTGCACAGTAACACCTTGAGTACAGCTTGGGGGATTTGGCTGGCAAGGGCAACTCACACCAGCAAAGGTTGTAAATGAAGCAAAAGCATATTGACTGTGCAGTTTTCCTGCAGAGAAGGAAAAAAAGAACGGATTTTTACATACCTGTGCTTTGTAAAGGAAATTAAGCTAAGTAGTTATCAAAGGTGTTTTATTTGGTGTTTTAAAGTGTAACTGGATGCAATTCCTAAGGCATTATGCAGCTGTCCAGAGCCCAAGTGAACCAGATTTTGCTATCTTCCCAGTGAGATGCATGCACTCACCTCTGTCACTTTTGCTGTGCCGCTGATGCTGTCTGATATTTTGTTTTGTTAAGATTTGTGAAGAGGGTTAAACAGGCAGTTTAAGTCAGTCAGCAAAGTAAATGTTGTTAATTTTTGATGAATGTTGATTTAAAGCCTTCATGCTGAAGATACTTCTGCAAGCTTACATGCTTCATTTTGTCAGAACTTTGCTTAGAACTTAGTCTCTGTTTAAAACAGTTTGTTAGCTGCTTTCAGTCAAAATTATATGCAGGTAGCTACTAATAAGAGTACTAGATTAAATTTTTACCTGTAGAAAAGTCTTTGAAGTCAGAATATACAACATATTACTAGTTTATAGGCATTATACGTTTTAAAAGACAAATAATTTTTGTGTGTGACAGAGGAAATTCTTCCTAGAATTAATCCAGGCTATAAAATAACAATTGAGCTATTTGAAAGACAGCCAGTGATTTGTTTTGGGTTTTTGCAAGTAGCAGTGACACATGTGTTTGTTTTCTTACCTTTTGGGATTTAGATATCAGGTGGAAGAGAAGAAGAGAGAAAAGAGAGCCTGCACTGCTGGATCCCCTGGTTGTTATGTCAGTGACAGGAATTTTATTCTGCAGGATGATAATTGAGCTGGGTCTTTGAACATCTTCTCTTTTCCAAAAGACAGTGGGGATTGTAATATTTAAATTAAAAAGGCTTTCATTTAAGACAATGGAAAATAAGCCCTTTCTCTTCTGTTACCTTCTAAGATACAGCAGGGAATAGGAATGTGTAAAAATAATGATACTGCTCCTAGAGGCTTTCATGATGCTCTGACAGACGTCTCTGCTGTGCAATAAATATGCTGTTTATTGACTTGTGATCTTGGTCTAATGGTCTTGGTTCTGCAGTACCAGGAACCTGCTTATTCCAGAATATTTGTTTCCCAGCATCACATGAGTACCTTGGGACTCAGAGTTTCATGCAGCCAAGTCGTGAAATGAATAGTAAGAGAAAAAGAGTAAAAAAAACAGAGTAAAAGCTTCATGTGAACAATTAGCCTTGTCAAGGGGCTATCTCAAGGAGGCTAAGTTTAGCCTCAAGAAACCCTGATCCTCTTTTGTTTTCTGAAAATGACCATAGTTCTTAATGTCCTCCTGGGAATATTTGATTGTTCTTGAATTGGTCTGATTTTTTCTGGGTCCATCCTCTCCCCCTTTATTCTTTGGTTAAGAATCAATAATTCTTGCAATCTTTTAATTTTTATCTCCTGTGAGCAGAAAACTTGTGCACCAAAGATGAACCCATCTTCCTACACTTATTATGCTGAATGCCAGACAGAACATGTGCTGGGCAGCAAAATGCCTGTCTGAGAGTGACCTGATCTGCATTCTTATCAACATGAGAGAGCAAACCAGGACAGCAGCCTGTCCTGAGCATGGCAGGAATGGAGCTAAGGGTTTTCCCTAAAATTTCATTGAGCTTGCACATCTTGGTAGCCTTGTGATTCTAAGCAAACTGAATGTCCTTCACTTCCCCACTACTGTAAGGCAGAAATTGAGTCTGACAGAAGTGTAATACACTTCTTTTTGTCTTTAGTGTTATTGTGGATATGTATAGACAACTGGAAGGGATTGTGTGCCTGTGACTTTAATGACACACACAAATGATATGTGTTAACTGAGGTCTACATGTTCCTATCCCATTGCAAGTGCACAGTGTAGCTAGTTTTATTTTCCAGCTGCAAAGGGTTTAAATTATTATACTTGCAGCTGTTTTGCTCAGGTGTTGAGCCATAATACACTCTGCCACACAAACTCAGTAGGTTGCCAAAACCTCAAGGTTTCCTTCATACAGCAGGAGCTGTGACTTGATTGTACTTGTAATAAGACTGTAAGGAGACAGCTCCTCACTGAACTTTTCTTTTTTAAACAGCAGTTGAAAGGAAGTCATCTGAAGTATTTGCATCAGGCCATAGAATGGACCAAGACATCCCAGCTGACACCTTGTCTTCTCCATCTGCTGACTTCACTGAGGATAAAGTAAATGGTCACTCACATAGGTATGAGCTATCCATGGGATACCTAAAATTGTAAGAGGAGTCTGACAGGATTTACCAGCTAATTCCATGCTGCTGTGCATGCAATCTGTGAAGTCATTTGATGTATGATGTAGTCTGGCCTGAGACAGCTGCGATGGTGCTTGCCAAACAAAATAACCTTTGCTGTGCCAGAGGCAACTGTTCAATTTCTAAGCATCTGGTTCAGAATGGGAGAAGTCTCAAGCAAGACATTACTAATGAACTTCACATGTATGCTCAACACAGCCTTCTGAAAAGAAAATTTCCTGATTGCCTCCTTAGATGACTCAACACTAGCCCATGAAAATCATTGATTAATAAAGAAATATGTAGGACTGTGGGAGCAGGACAGGAATGAACATGTGCAGAAGCAAACAAAATGAAGCATTTAAGAGGGTTAAGAGTTTTTAAACATGCTCAGTTGCTAGCACTGCTGTCCAGAGTCCCTCTTTATCCACTAGATGGGTATAGCAAAGGAGGCAAAGTTATGAGATCACCCAGCAATGGGTATCAACTCTTCCTTGAAATTATTCCTGTAAAATGAAAAGTCTTACTCTCCTTATCATGTGTATCCTGTTCACCTTGAGCCCTCTGTGAAGCCTTAGTCATGTGTACAACTGTGATGTTATATTTTGGATGAGAACTAGGAATTAATTTGCAGTTGGACCAAAGTCTACCAAAGCTTTCAGGGCCTGCATGTGTCCTTCAGACATTACCAGCTTTTTCCTATGGCTAATTAGATTGGGCTAAGTTTTAAACACTGTAGACAAATTTTTAAAGCAAATATGTTCCAGAACTAAAACACAGAATGAGTGGAGGTGTGTTAAAGGAAAGATTTTACCAGCTCTTTATGCACCTGATTTTTCAGAAGTGCTTGGTTATTTATATATGTTAATTATTTATACATATCAATGTTTCAGTGGTTTATACATATCAATCACAGCTCTAGCACTTCTGAAGGATTCTGTGTCTAGAACTTTGTTTCCTTCAGGCCTACAGATGCCAGTTTGTGTGGTCTTGGTTTTTTAGGGCTTGGTGTGGCTTTGGTTGTTTGGTTGGGTTTTGTCCTAACCAAACAGTTATGCTGTTTCCATGGTGAGATCTGAGAAATTATACGAATTATCACTGGTTTATCAGCTGAAGTACTTAGTAGTCGTGCCTCTGGCCCCTGGTTTTATTTTTGTTGTCCACTATTAACAGTAGCTAAGCACATAATAGAAATACAAATAGACAATAAAAATTTATGGTAAATTTGTTTGCTTTGTGGTGGAGAGAGGGATACTATTTTTCAGACTTTGCTTCCAAGATGCAAGTCAAATTGACAGCATCTTGTCCCTCACCTTAGTAAGACACTTTGCTTCTCTGCAAAAAAGGTGCGTTCCCAGTAATTTTTAATATTTGCTCATAAATGTTTGTCTAAATCTCAGGATGGATTTTATAGAAACAAAGGCACAGATGCAGTATCCTGCAGAGGAAGGTCATATCTTTTCATCATGTGTTTCCTCAGCACGCATACAGTAATTTTGATTTCCAAATGCAGCCTCGAGTGGCCGATACAGGAATCAGCCATTCACAGTCAAAGAGAGCAAAAGGTTTTCTGTGTCAAGAGTCTTTTGTTAATATGTTGGTGTTGCAATACCTAGACCTGCCTTTTCATTCTTTCACTCCTGGATGCAGACTATAATTTGTTTGCAAAGCAAACAGGACTAGTAAATCACTGCTTTGCTCATAGTTTTGTCCACTGTAAAAAATGTCTCCTTCCTGGAGGCAAATACCTATTGGCAAATACCAAGACCTTCCTAGAAGAGGTATGCATGAGAAAAGGAGGGCTGAGTTGGGCTGTGGAAGTAGTCACTTCTCTTTCTCCTCTTCCTTAGTAGTATAAATTGGGAACTTAACTGCACAGAGATGAGTGAAATGATGCCAAATGGATTGGAGAGAAGAATGAGACCTTAGAAGTGACAGCTCTGCTGCAGTTGTTTTATTTCCACAGGAACAAATGATTGTTCCAGCTGATGCAGGTCAGACTGGCAGCTGGTCTTGCACTGATATTTCCTGTTGCATTTTGATCAAATGAGAATATAGCTCCGTTGTGCTTTTTAGCCAGTTAAGGATGAATTTGTAACAGACTTCAGTCTACAATTGTGACTGACTGAAAAAGGGGGTTTTTGTATTGTGACTTTGTCCACTATCATGATAAAAAAGAGCTTTAACTCTGCAGGACATTCTTATGTCTCTATTAGGCTGGTAAAAATGGCCAGAAGTCTCAGCGTATTCTTGGAGAAATTTCATCTTTATATGTTCAAATCCTGTCTTATTTCCTGGTTGATTATTCGAATCCCAATGTCAGTCTGTTGTGCACTTTTTTGTAGACAAATATTTCAGTTTTTACAAGTAAACAGTATTCTTTCTTCTCAATGCAAATGTAGGTTTTTGTGGGAATTTGTTGTGGGTTTGAGTATTTTTGTTAGTTGTTTTGTTTGTTTGTTTTATTTTGTTTTTTTTTTGAGCACATCTTGTCATCAGTGACTCCTTTGCCAAATGCTGAAGAATGTTGCTCATATTAGATTTTGCTTCTTCTTTCATCAACTCATCAACTTTTAAAGGATAACAAATAGGAGTTTTAGGTGTTATCCTGCGGATTAGTTATTTTCTGTTGATCTTAACCTATTTATTGATGCAGTAAAAGATGAAGCGGTTCTGTGGTACTTGAACACATGGAGAGCCTGCTCTGCATCATTTCAGAAAAAAAACAGAATTTTTTCAGCTTTACAGCTTTTGCTACCAGCCTATTTCATATAATCCTTTCCTGAAGAATTGGCACAGATGTGAACCATTTTGTGTGAGAACTGTGTCTCTTTCCTTGGTAAAGTGATGTGACTCTGGTAGTGTTGCTTTGCTGTGTCACTATTCTGGCTGCAGAGGTTACTGCCCTGGTTGAATGGCTATAAAAACACTTTTTTTAGCAGATGAGAATACAGATCCAGGGTTATGTTATCTGTTGTTGAATAAGGAAGAAAAAACCCTCATTTGTAGCTCAAAAACTGCCTTGAGGCTCATGATCTTTATTTTTAATCTACTCAATAACATCATAGTACACATAAGATTATGAAGAGCGCTAGTGAACTGAAAACCCAATTCACTTGAACTAACTCTATCAAAGTGAGTTAAGTGACAAAAAAACCAATAACAGTGACACTGCTATATGGAGATAAAGATGTCTAAATATCACTGTGCTGTATGCCTTGAGGTTTTATCTAGCCAGTCTTATTTTTTGATGTTGTTTTACCAAGCTGTTTCTGCTGCCATCTGCCACCTCCTCCTTTGAAGCTGAGACAAGTGTTAACACTTGTAATGCTTATAGGTAAAGGGCTGCAGAGATGGTTCTTAGCAGAGCAGTTAGCACGTCTCTGCCCTTAATAGTTAGCATATACATATGGAAAATACAGACAATAATGCTATTTAAAATACAAAAGGAACACTTGCTCAAATCTCCCTGCAAGGTGAAGCAGGGCTATGGAAGGGCTAATCAGCACTGACTCAGCAGCATTCCCCGGAGAGGAGGGGAGATTAAGTATCTTGAAAATCCTCCTAATCACCCCTTCTGATGGTCACAAAGGGTTCTTTTCATGGAGCTAATAACGGGGACTTTCTATTTTAATCGCCGATTTCTAGACTTTAGATGGCACCTATTTATTCGATGTCCTACCTTTGGTTCTCTTATTTACTTTTTTTAAATATGATGAAGTTTTCATGTAGCTATTACTTTAGTTTAACCTTTTCTCCTTTTAAGAGAATATCGACTCACTAGTGCAAACATTAATTTAGATTCAGAATTATTTTAGAGACTTGCTATTTCCTGGTAGCCTCCATTTTTGTAACTGGGAAAAACTATATTTATGCTGGGGGCAAGGAAGGACAGTGCATCCTCACATAATAATTGACTAAATTTTAAATAATTATATTTTTGCAGCACATGCAGACTGTGAAATAGCAGCACCTGGTTTATGTTCTCAGTATGAACAAGGAACCTCTATGTTTAGGGAATTTATTTTAGAGATGCCATCACAGCTTTTTGCTCTTTTGACAAAGCCTTCAGGGAGTTCTACAAATCTTATCTCAGACAGGAGCCAGGCAGGCTGCCTATGTCTGCCAAGACTGATCTATACCTGGAAGAAATTACGGTGTCTGTGCCCTAAAAGGATGTGTTCTTGTGTTGTAGCATATCTGTGTATTTTTGCACCCCAGAGTGAGTCACTGGATGTGATAAACACGACAGAAAACAAGCTAAAGATCAGTCACTGGTTTGCAGGGAATTTAGCTAAACCTGTTCACTCTTGTGTGAAGAGTGAGGTTTGAGTAGGATGGACAGGTCAATAGAGCCATTGACCTGTTAGAGGCTGTGCAGTGAGCACATGTCCCAGGCAGGAACTGTGGTGCCATGTTCCTTTCCATTTGCAGCCTCCCTGAGGTCTGAGCACCTGCTGGGCTGTCACAGCACGTACCACAGGTTTCACTTGGTTGCAGACTTACTATGCATACATATTTCTCCATGCATTGCTAACCCTTTCCCTCTCCTCCTCCAGCGAGTTTGCCTTAGCCTTCACCAGCAAACCTAAGATCCCTCGCACTCCTGACGGGCAGAGCACCAGCCCTAGAAAGGGAAAGGTCCCAGCCATTGCCCCCCAGTTCTCTCAGTCTGGACCCCAACAAACAAGACATCCAAGATCCTCAGGATCATCCACAAGGAGTAAACAGAGTAAGTGGAAAATGTCATCATTCTGTTTGTCATTCCTTGGGGTGGGAAAGGAGGGAGTGTTGTAGAAACTCTTCAGGAATGAAGTCGTAGGCTACAAATGTGCCAGGAGTATATGACATTGTACTTGTCATCTGCAGGATGTACAACCATGTAATTATATCCTGCTGAACACTGCTCCCATTTCCAGGCTGTCATGTGAGCAGTTAAAAGACATGCTTTTTCCTGTCTTGGGTGGAGAAAAGTGGCCCAAATTCTCAGAAGTTTTTGGGGAAGCTTATGAGTCTCAGATTAGACCTTCTCTAGATGTCATCAGAGTTTTTCCTTTTCTTTAGACACTTGTTCATCCCACTGTGTAACTTGAAGTTGGATCCCTGGGTGTGTCTACAGTGCAGCTGAATGTAGAGCAGATGTCAGGCAGCTCAGGAGATGGCTCAGGGCAGCTTGGTAAGCAGAGAGCCAAGCACAGTGTGCTGCTTATGGCACTCTCCTTTCTGCTGGAGACTGGTACTCAAGAACCATGTGGCCATGCTGTGGCCTGCAAAAGTTTATAAAAAGTACTTCATGTGGTGGGGGTTGTTCAGAAGAGAGGGTGGCTTTGACTTGAGGATGGAGGGAAATGATGGATACTTGCTGTGAGCGAGGCAACACAAGCTCATTACAGAGGAAAAATTGATCTTGGATGCTCACACATCAGTAAACATGCGTGGTGTGTCAGCTGTGGAGTTTTTTGGGGTGGAGGGGAAGAAAGGTGCATTCTTCAGTAATGAACAAACTTTTTCCCAGGTGTGTGGATAGGAAAAACTGGATTCAAACACAACTCTGTGTCCATCATCAGTGAAAATGGTGGGAGCAAATGCATCATAACAAGTTTAGTGATGATTATTTGATCAATAATATCAATAATGTAACATTAGCTCTGCTCTTTAGCTGTAACTTACCTGGAAACATTTGACAAAAACATAGTAAGTCAATACCTTCCCAAGAAACTCGAAATGTGTGTATATCATTAGCTACTCATTACAGATAGGGAAAATGAAATGAAGAGAATTTAAATAACCCAGTAAATCAGTAACAGAGCTGGAAAGAGCATTCTGAATTCTGTGTTGCTCATTCATTGTTCCACACAGTTGCATGTGCAGAGAAGTGGTGTGGTTTCGTTCAGGGAGTACAGGTGAGGCATTGGAAGGGAATGTTCTTGGTGGTGAAAGGAGGTTTTGACCTGGAGGCTCCTTGCTTCAACACTCCTGTGCTGAGGTAATGCAGCTCTTTCAGCTTTACCTTTGCTGCTTGTGCCCCTGAGTTTTACCTCTGACATCAGTGCTCTCTGTTTCCTGTGAGAGCAGCACTGTTCTGCCCTGACTGGATGTAGTGTTAACACCCAAGAGTCTGTCCCTGGTTCCTGTTTCAGTTCATTTCCAAAATCATTGGCCCATTGAAAAGAAGCCCTAGTGAAGAAAGGAAAAACACAGAGTGTGTGTGTGTGTGTGTGTGTGTGTGTGTGTGTGTGTGTGTACACAAAAAGTCTTCTGCATGTTCTTGTTTCTTCAGGGCAGCTTTACAGTCCTGGGGAGAGTGTCTTAGGAAAGATGTGACATACTGGTGTTGTTTTCAGGAGGCTCTGGAGCAAGATCCTTTTCCAGTAGCACAGTGTTAAATGTATTTTGTTTTTAAATTGCTTTAAAGTGGATCACTTGGGTTTTTCTGTGGATTCAGTATCTGTGATCTGTTAGTCCAGACACTTGAGCTCTTCTAAATTTTATTGTTCTATTTGTTTTGCACTATACCTCTTCTCTTTGCTGGGAATGTATGCTGAATGTATAACAGGCATCCCAACTTGCTGTGTGTCCATTTACCAATTCTCCCAATTTTTCGATTGGGATTCCAGGTTATCATTTTCTGTCTGTCCACATGTGCCACTAGACAGTGACAGCAATTGAATGTTAAACTCTTCCTGCTAAAAACAGCAAATAAATTATTTTGCAAACAACTATTCTTCCACTCACTCTGTGTACCTGTATCCAGCCTTGTTGTCTGCTGTCACAGAGCACCAATTAGTTCTTGTCCATCCTGCAGGAGCTTTCACACAGGTGTTTATAGGTGGGAAGAGTTACATGAAGGTTGTAAGGACCAGATTTTTAAAGGATTGAAAAGGGTTTTAAGCACCTATGCTGAAACTTGGTGTTCTCAAAGCTGTAAATTCTCAGCTGTTACTTAAAGATGCAGGGAAGGGATCTGAAGCAGGTGAACCCCTTATGTTTCTCTGTGCTTACTGCTCCTTTAATTTCCTAGCTGACTCATCTGTAGGTCAAAAATGGTATCAGATACACAGATACCAGCATTTGCCTGCTGCATAAGTATGTAGGGTTTTGCATATCAAGAGACTCTGTTCCAGCAGGAGACTAATTTGTGGGTTTCTTGGTATTTCTGGAGAAATGCAAGTTTTCATAGCTGATGGACATGATGAAAAAAGATGACTTTCTGATTTTACTTTATGCATTCTCTTATTTTAGAGGCAGATTTTTAGCTTGATTTTAGTATTTATTACAGGTATATTATCTGTAAACAAGTTGATTTTATGTAAACCTACCTGAACTAGCTGGACCACTCCTCTTGGAGCAGAGTGTGTGGAATGCCTGAGGAATGCAGAAGAAGCCCAGGTACTTAGTGCAGCTACAGGCCTGGGGCCAGATTCCTGCCCCTGCTGTTAGCTGAACTCTAGAGTAAAAGCAAGTTCCTCCACATAAAACCAGCCATGCTGGGATTTCCACTTCCAAGCTGGCACAGGGATGATACTGGCAACATGACTGGAACATAGGAACCCAAAGGGAGCAAAAGCACCTCCAGATTTAGACCTTTATATTCCCTATATTCCATGTGGACATGGTTGTGTGGTTTAATCCACTCTGATCCTTATTCTCTGTCTGTTCCAGGCAACTCTGCATGGACGTGCTGAAGCTTTTTTCAGTGTACCAAGTTCTGTCTAAGGCACATTGGAGCTAGGGCAGTACAAAAATCTCTGCCAGAGGAATGGGGAATGATTTTTGTTGGGAGTGCAACTGGGCCCTGGAAATGCCCTTGTAGTTCTTTCAATATCCCCGAAAAGGGGTTGCCAGAAATACATTCTGCAGTTTTAATTGCAGCTTCACGAGTTAAAGTGCCTTTCTGCATGTTTTGTGCAATGTTTGTGTCCCTGTACGAGCTGAACAAGTGTTGCCCTCAGGCAGCTTCTGTGTTGTAATAAATCCTGCTTTCAGCTGACAGACCCTTTCTCGATGTTTTTCTGCAGGCAGCCAGTCCTACAGGAAGTGAGAACAGTTCCTTTCCTCGAGAATCACCTGTCACACTGTTGAAGGACAGAGCCAGCTTCCTGTAATGAGCTTTACTGGTGACCTACAGAGGAGAGTGAGGTTGTTGGCACTGCAGGCCTTGCACGGGGATTCGGGATTATCTGATGGGATGTGTCTGAGGTCTCTAAGGCTGGCTAAGACAAGGGCCTTGTTATTAGAATTCAAGGTCTCAGCAGCAACCCAGGACTGACATGGGAGATGGATATTCTCTGATAGTTTACTCTAAAGTGACATTGCCACCTTTAGAAGAAACTCTTGCTTTCTGTGTCAGAGTACATGGCCTTTGGAAACAGAATGTAGGCTCAGCCCAGGAGTCTTACGAAGCAACTGTATTTTTTAGTTATTGCTTGCTGAAGCAGCCTGCCAATTGCTTTTTTAAAAATTGTGCCTGTCTGACCAGGTTGGGAGGTATCTGTGTTCAAAGGATCTGTGTGAAGAGGGGCAGTGTCTGCCACATATGCAGAGCCTTCTTGCCTGGAGCAACCCTGTGTGGGGTGAGATCTGTATGGCATCCAGACCCTGAAGAGGAGGTATTTTATCAGCTTCTGGTTGACCTGTAGCAGATGAAAAACACTGTTAACAATGCCCAAGGCAGCATCCATGCTCATCTCTGAGGTCTTCATCTGCAGCAATTGCTCCTATTCCTTCTTTTTGCATTTTTTTCATAATTCTAATGTTTAACATTTGTGGAATGAAAAATCTGGTTTTTTCCCCCAGGAATGAAGAGCTTTGCTTCTTCATTCATAGAAGAAACCACGAGAATGTGAACAGATCAGAAGCAACTTTCTCTTTACATGTAACTGTGCTCCATCTTCTTTCGTCTTTGTTGCTTTTTTTATGTTCTTCAGAGCAATGACTGTTTATGTCTCTATGGAATTTGTGCTGGTCTTTGGTGCATATGAAGTGCTGGCTAGGCAAGAGAGTTCAGGAATCCTTCCACTAAATAAAAAAGCAGCAGTTAGTTCTGCCCCTGATACAAAGCTAATGCTGTTTGTTGTTCTGTCTCTCAATGGTAACAGTGACCAGGAAACATTAAAGTCTTTACTGGGGGTTGACTTTTCAGTAACACCCCCTCATGTGACAGCTGTTAGGACACATAAATGCAAGTTTACATTGGAACTTGGCTACTGCTGAGGCAGAGATGTACAAAGAGCAGACAGTGTATTTGCCATAGTCAGACATCAGAAACAAATGTTTTAATGAGTATGAAAATGGAGAAGGTAAGGCTTTGGTTTTGGAGTTTCACCTTGAGAAACAAACAAGTGGAACACAACCTGAGAGGTAAAGCAGCTGCTATAGTGACACTGCCTTCCCCTAAAGTAAAGAGTTGTAAAGCCATTTCCACTGAGCCAGAAGAAAGCTTTGTGCTTCTGACAAGACATTGAATTGGGCCTCTTGCTCTGTGGTGGCAACTGAAGAGCCAGGAGCACTGATGTCTTGCCTTGGATCCACTGAGATCAGTGATGCTGTGTCAGATGCTGGCAGAAAGGGCTCCCACACACAAGTTCAGGAAGCCCCTTTGGATAGACTTTAAATTGGAATGGGGTGTTTTGTAGGAGAAGACCTTCTGTAGCTTAAAATCCAGTCAATTCATGTGGAAGTTAGAATTTACTACTCAGTAAAAATGACCTAACACCAAACAGGCACAGTACTGGTGTTGCTTTAGCTCCCAAACTACACAGGACATGAAGTGACTACAGACACTTGATAGCCTCTGTCACACAGATCCCCATGCCAGACAAAGAAGTCACAGAAAGCCTCTGATTTGTGCTTAGATTCATCTGCCTCCTCTCAGAGCTGATAACTGATGGGAAAATATTCTCTGGTTGACAAAAAGGCAGTAATGGAAAATAGCCATAAAAGTTCACCTCTTGCCTTTCCAGGGTAGGCAGAATTTCCTCTGAAATTCTGTTTTATTTCCAGCACATAACATCAACAGCCAAGTTGTTAACACTGAAGTGCTAAGCAGTTCATTTGCATACATGAATAACACAGAATGCTCCAGTAGCTGAGTTTCAAGTTGGATCTATGCTATGTTCATGCTAGATATGATTCTGTAAGATATAGAGCAGTTTTGGAAAAGGGTTGAGAGCAGACTAATTTTTTTTTTTTGGTGGTGATGTGTGGAACAACAACCCCAAAACCTCACTGATTCAATGAGTTGAGGTAAAAACTTCACCACCCATTGCCACACACCCAGAGGTGGCTGGTAAGTGTGACAACTGCTCCAGCAGATTAAGATTGATGAAAACCAAAATGCATCTTGCTGAGTTGGACTAAAAGGAACAAACTGAAGTGTGTGTGCTTGTGTGTTTGTTGCTCAGGCCTGTTGCAATGCAGAACTCCATATGCATAGCTTCCCATGTTCTCTTAGCTGTGTGAGTATGGAGTTTAAAATCCAATACTGTTTTCATATTAATGCATGATAATCTTAATTCTCCAAATACCTGAGAGAAACTATGGATGAGCTTAGAAGTAAGTTATCAGCTGAACAGCAATTTCAGAGGCCAAGGAAGTCACATGTCCTCCTTTCCTCTGTATTATTCACAAAAAAGCCCCTGTGATGGCAGTCAGAAGATTCAAAGCTAATGAAAAATGTCAGTTCTGCCTTTGTTCATAGGACTCCACTGTTTGGGGTGGAAATTTCCCTGAGTGGAGGTCAGTAGCATACACATAGCAAATTCAGCACCTCACTCTGAAAAGTTGTTGGGTGTCTTTTGTATGTGCCACGAAGAGGCAGCTGCTAGATTCAACACTCTTCTGGGGAATTAATAACAGGAACAGTGGAAATTGCTGCCCCAGTGGGAGGGGTGTGATTGCACTGAGAGTGGCTGTAATTTCTTTCTCAAAAAGCAAATAAAATTTTGCAAATGACACACAGATCTGCAAGGAAAGGTTTTCCGGGACCAAAGTCCTAAGTGGTGCTGCCATGCCTTTTGGATGTAACTGCTGTATATTCAGTGTCATTTTGTTTATGCAGAGTGTTATTTGGGACTGTGTAAGTCTATTGAAGTTTACATAGAGGGCTCATCTGTATGAATGCTTTAAAATTATCTTTCAGTGACTAGATAAAAATGCTCCTAAAGGGTTTGGTTTTTTCTTCTTTCTCTTTTTGATATATTTCGTTTGGGGGTCATGCAACTTTTTTGTGTGCATTTCTTTGCATTTCACTGTGGTTTATTTTTGACAAATTCTGTCTCCAACGGTTTTTATCTCCCATCTAAGTGGAAAACACAGCTTCTTTCAGTTCAGCCTGGCTTGCCTCTGCAGAGGTAATGTTGTTTACTCAGAAGTATTGCAAAGCAGGCATGAACCACTCATTGTTTGTGGTCTCTCATGAGGAGAGCCCAGGCATGTGGGATGCCACCAGCAACACTGGGTTGGTGTCAGAAGTATTATTTGTTGTACAATTTAAGTGTGTAAGGGAAGACGACAAGGAAGTTCTCTGGAGGGAAAATATTGCTGTGATGGGGAGGGACAGTGGTTGCTTGGTTGGGCTTTGAGTTGTCCCTTTAAAAAAAGTTTTACTGATCTTTATAAATCGTGGTGGAGATGGCAGAGATAAAGAGCTCTGCATGGTGTTAATGCATGTCTTGGCATAGTGGTAGCAGAAAAGCAAACATGCTGCCTTCCTTGCAGGTGTTTTAAGTATATCCAAACTTATGTTTAGCTAGGGTCTTGAATTTATCTTTGAGCCAGAACTTCCTGCCAGTCTGGACCATCCTCACACTTGTTTGCAATCTGACTGAATGTTGGAACAAGCACTTTGCCAGGAGACAAAATGTAGGAGAGTTGGAGGATGCTCCTTGCTTGAATCTAAGGAAGAAGTGTCTGAGCCCTGCCAGGCACCCTGGACACCTCCTGTGCTGTGTGGGCCCCTGAGCTCGAGGTGTGTGGGCATGGCAGGCAGAGGGGATATACATAATTACAGCCTTGCAAACCTCCACTGATCCTGTGGGAACCCGGTACCAAAATATCTCTGTGACTGAGCCATGTGGACTTCTTGGGCAGGCTGCACTTTGCCAACCTATTCATAGCAATTGTGAAAGGAGGGAGACATGAGAGTTTATTGACAGGTAAGAAATAGCAAAATGTTTCAAGACAAACAACACAGACTGAGGCCAGACTGTTCTGGCCAAGCTAGGGCAATCTGCTGCTAATGGACTTGAAAAAGAAACCATCTTCTGGGTGCAGAACATAGAACATTGTCCTGCTATGTTATCAGACCAGTAATTCTGTAGCCTGACATCTTGTCAGAAGCTGGGATCTGATATTTCCCAGCAAGTTTCCTCCCAACTCCAGGCTTTCTACCCTGCAGTGACATTGTATTCAGTTACAGCACCACAATCCAAATTTCCACTTTTTGAGGACCTGGTGCTCTCTGAACAACAGGCTCAGTGGCACACCCTAGGACATCTAATAACTTTCTGGAACATATCCTCCTTTTAGAACAAGCTCTCTCAGCAGTCCTTGGCATATGGTCCAAGTTTCCAAGAAACTAGGGCAGTAATTGATGGCAGTGAAAGTGAGAATGCTTCACATAAGCAGTAAGAAATCCAGGTGACAACTTTAATGTTTTGTTCTTTTCTTCCTCAAATATGGGAAATGCTGTTTTGATATAATTTTAAGTCAACAGATTTGAGGAGTGTCAGTTGTTCACTCTGCATATGAGTGACCTAGCACTACATTTAATTTCAGAAATGGTTTTCTGTATGCCTTGCTGGCTTTCATCTTAAATGACTTCTAAAGTGTTACTTCATTTTATTTGTTTTTCTTTTAATAATGCTGAAAGCTAATTCTTCTGAGTAAGCAAATAAACAGGACAAATAAAAAGTAGCGGATACCTGAACAATAAGATTTATTCTGTAGCTGTCTAAGGTGCTTTCTATATTAGGCTGTAGCTGACAGCTACAAATGCTGAGGCTATTTGAAAATCAGACCACCTGCAGAGGGATTTTAGGAGTCTGAGGGCACCTTCCTCAACTGATCTCAAGGAAAAATTCTGACCTTTGTAGATCCAGATTTAGTTCTCCTCCTCTGAAGAGTGAAAAAGTCGAGCTGGAGTGAGGATGGGATGAAAGTGCTGGAAATAGCAGCAGTGTGCCAAGTGATACAGTTCCTCATTTGGGCTGCCGTGTGCCGGTCTGACTGTCCAAGCCCTTGCCTGGATCCGGCTGACTGTTGGCAGAGGTTGAATCCTTCCTGAGAACAAATCACTTTATTGTTCATGTCTGCTCATGCACTGCCTTTTGGGAGCGTGGTTCATGTTGTTGCAAGAAGCAGAACCATTAGCACCAAATGAATTCTTCGTCAAGCAGCATAGTCTCCCTGAAATTTTTACTCTTTTCTCCAGCAGCTTTCCCCCAGGGTCAAATTTACATTATTGTAGGTGACTGGCTCCTGTTAAGCACATGACTTTTTTTGTTAATTCTGCAGATCGTGGCCTACCATGATTTTCCATAAAACTGGCTCCTTTCTATTTCTTCCTCATCCAAGTGAGCAGCTGGGCCATGAACTGTGGCAGCTCCGGGGCTTGAGGAGAACAGTTCTGTTTCGATTAAGCCCCTTTCCCCCTCAAGGCCTGTGGAAACCGGGCTGTTTGAAACAGCCAAAATTTCCACCCTGACTGACTGTACCAAAAGCTCTATGCCAGGGAGCTCCTTGTTGTGACCCACCAGCTCAGGGGATGATCCCTGGCAAAGCACAACAGCAGTTCTCAAGGGTCCCATCATTCCATGCTACAGCAGCCATCACTGTCCTGTTTCTGCCCAGATCCAGGGCTTGGATCTCTCCAGAGCACCTGCATTAGTGTTGGGGGCAAATAATGGATTGTCAGCCATCAAGAATGGTCCCATGGCTCATAGTCAGGCTCAGTGCTTGTGTGACACAAGGCCCTGAGCAGCTTGGCCCACAATTAAGGCTTTTAGCCCCTAACACAGTAGACAGTAACAGCAAGAAGAAAGTGGCTTGCTTCTCCCAAAATTCAAAAACTGGTCTGGTTGAGTCCTTAGACATGTGTGCCTGGAGCTGACCTGACATTTAGAGTCATCATCTTGCTCAAACTCAGGATCTGGCCACTGCAGAGTGAAATAACTGACTTTTGATTTTTTTTCCACCTAGACGAAAAACTTTGAGTGTCTGAATGGTTCTTTCCTCAGCTGTTTTTTAGAACCTTGGAGTGTTTTGGGCAGGGGCAAAGAGAGAGCATGGTAAGGCTGTTTCCTCTCTAGGCACTGTTATCCTTGTGACTCTGAGGTGGTGAGGATGCAGGTTTCCACAAAGCTGTGCTGACCATTAAAGAAAGGTGGGTGTGAGCCACTGTGAACTTCCTCAAATCTCAGACCACATTGGGGCTCCCAAGGTTCTCTGAAACCACATTTACAGCAACTAAAGCAGTGTCAGCAATAGTGTCACTGCCCAAGTCACCCAGAAATGGCAGCAGTGAGAACTAATTTCATCTCAAGAGATTTGGTTCCTGGGTCGTGTCCATGAACAAGGCACAGACCAAGGCTTCTTGGTCTTTCTTCTTCAACCGGTTGAAGTGATCTGACACCTTTCTTGTGATACTAACACATTTGTATCTATAAAGTCCAATCTTAAAAAAATACTTCCTTGCTCTAGGTCTCATTATTTTCATTATTTGTTCCTAGTGAGATGGAAATATCTCATATTTTAACCCGGTCCAACTTCCCCCAAGCAGTTCTGAGGAGGCAGCTACTTTTCTACAGGCACTTGCTCTTTGCTGGTAGCAGGGGATTGTTAAAACTTTTGCACAAAGCTGGTAAGTTTTGTTCAGGTGCCTAAAGTAAGTGTCAGAGGGAACCTCAGCACATTCATAAAAATCTGTAGTTTCATCCTGCAGTAGTGGCCTCTCTGAAGAGTGTCCTTGTAGTTTCCTGTCTCTGCTTCCTTCCCTTTCTCTAACTTTTTGTTTTGTTTGGACTTGGGGGTTTGCCTTATTTTTTCCTGCAATAGGAATTACTCTGTGGGGCTGGATCATGTTCATGCATTACAGGGGCAAAGGAAGCTTTGAAAGATGCTTGTCCCAAGCTGGATTCTGTGAAACCTGGCTGGATGTCTCGTGGTTGCTGGTTGTAGCCCCTTTCCTTTCACCTGTACCACAGCCTCTTCCTGCAAACAGACCTGATCCCACAAATATCCCAAATTAGAGTCTCTGGTATTACGCAGGAATTCTCTTCCTTTTGTGCTGGGGTGATTAAAATCTCTCATTACCTGTACCTTCTAACGTCAGTACTTTATGCAAAGCCATTTCCCAGTAAGAAAAGGGCAACTCAGCCCTGAAGTGTTACCTGTCCAGAGGTGAAACCTCTGGTCTTCATTAGATACCCCTCAAGCCATTTCTGGCAGAATGTGTGTGATAACAGATGAGCTGGCATGTTTCCCTTCTTTCTCCCAGCACAGACAGTTGTCCTGGGCAGAGAGTAAGCTCTCAAGCTGCCTTATCTTCTGCAAAGACGGGTCCTGCAGCTTGGCACAGGTACTGGTGTGACCCACGTGCTGCCTTGAATTAATTTTCTCTGGGCTATGAGTGTGGTTTGTACCCAGAATACCCTATCCTTGCTTGGAAATCAGCTCCTGGGGAAATATGTCCTTGCTTAGGCATGTGGGAGATGGTGCAGGGGGTGTTATCAGCACAGCCTTTGGGGTGTGGGGTGTGTGGTGAGTTAACCCCAGGGGAGAGAAGTAGAAGGGCGAAGGAAAAAATCTGTGGATTAAAATAAATATAGTTCAATAGGTTCAGCAAAAGCTGTGTGCACCAGCAAAAGCAAAATAAGGAATTCATTACTGCTTCCCACAGGCAGGCAGGTGTTCAGCCATTTCTAGGAAAGCCAGAACAGTTACTTCATCGTGCACAGCTCTGATTTGGAAAGACAGACATAGTAACTCCTTCTTTCTCCCAGTTTTTATTGCTGAGCACTTTGGCACACGGTCTGGGATATCCTTTTGATCAGCTGGGGTCAGCTGTCTGTGCTCTGTCCTCTCCCATTGTCTTGTGCACCCCCAGCCTGCTCACTGGTGGGCAGCGTGGGAAACAGAGCTGGCCTTCACGCTGTGTAAGCAGCAGCTAAAACACCCCAGCTTTATCGACACTGTTTTGGTCCCAGATCCAAAACACAGAACCACAGCAACCACTAGAGAGAAAACGAGCTCTGTCCTGGCCCCAGCCAGGGCAGGTGTGTCTTTTTCTTGTGCTTTGCATGGCACTGGCCACAGCATGAGAGGAGTGGAAGCACAACACAACTCAGGAGAGGCAAAAGCTCCTCTGAGCCCAGCTGGGCACCAGAAGAACTGGGTGGGTGGCAGCAGGAGCTGGTGTGGGGCTGGCTTCCTGCTGGAAGGCTGGACACAGCCTAGTTAGAGAGTAGAAACTGAGGGTTTTCCTGAACACTTTTGGGGAGATCTAAGAGGATGTGCCACACAGCCCTGAAAGGAAGGAGGACTCTTGGTCATCTGTTCCATCTCCAGGGCATTGCTGACAGGGACCTTCAAACCCCCAGCTGAACAGGATAGAAGAGATCAATACTGCACTGGGAGCTGGTGCTTGCTTTTCACCACTTCAGGAAAGGTTTATGCAACTGCAGCAGCTCTTCCAAGTCAGACTGTCACTGCCTGACTGTGCCAGAGCTGTTGCAGGCTCCTTTTCAGCCCTATGGATCAGGATATCAGTTTTTTAATCATGAAGAGCTTTTCTTCTGTCTCTCATTATGAATTAATGTAATAGACCTGTAACTGCCCCAAACAGCTGCTGCTGTGCCCGGCTTTCTGTGCAGACATGGGCTCTGAAACAAAAGGATGGGGAAAGAAAAGCTAAAAACTTCTCTTTTTTTCCCTCTGGTTTGCAAAAGTAGCACCAAATCAACAAGGCAGCATATTAGCCTGGATTAATCTTTAGAGTCATTTGTATTCAGGATTCTCTTACAGCAGCTCCTGGAGCTTGACCTGCCTTCAGGTGTTTATGTACCAATTAGTTTGTATTAGGCTTAACCACGGAGAAGTTCATACAATAGTCCTGGTGCAGGAAATACTGAATCAATATGAAATTGAGGTTGTTCCTGTAAAGATTCAGGAATGAAAACTTTACTGACACCACCACACCTACTTTCAGAACTTGCACATCACAACGAAGTTGAGAAACACCTTTCTGGTGAGTGGTTGTCTCAAATGAAAACGTAATAGCTTAAAAGTGTTTCTTTATTTTAACTCCTTCAAGAGAGAGAGAGTTTTGCACCTGCCTCGGGGGAGATGGGGAGGTTGCAAGAGAAAAGCAGGGGAGATACGTGGCTTACCCCTGAGCCTCGCTGGAGTGTGGGCAGCAGGGCTGGGAGGCTGCTGGGAACCAGCCCCCAAAAAGGTAGAGAGTGAATTTTAGAAGGGGTCCTATTTTAATCCTTATTGTTTGATCTGGGGGTCCCATTTTACGTTGGTAGGGTGATTTTTATGATCCCTTAGTGCTGTCTCATGTGTTGTTACAGCAAAGTGAAATTATTTGGGCAGGATGAGGGTGCAAGAAGTGGTGTATGCATAGGGAGGATGCAGCTGGGGAAACAGCAGCAGTGTTGTTCTTACGGGGATGCTGAGATTGTCTGGAGACTTAAAATGTCAATATGATCAGTACTAGCTGCTTCCTATTTCCTTTTCCAGGCAAAGTTGAAGCTAACATGCATGACCCTGAGGGTGAGAAATAGATGGTGTCTGTCCATACAACCACATCTCCCCCATTGGTGTGGTTCAGGAGGGAAGCTCTTACACACTATTAACTTCACAGTGAAACTGAAACAGTTTTGATCCTGCCTCTACATAAACTTAGCCCATGCTGTGCCCACATCAGCTAAGAGCTGTTACTTGTGTGGGATCTGACTTTTCTTCCACATCCACTGAACCTGCAGCCCACGCCAAAGATTGGGGCTGTGCACGCCCAGCCCAGGTTTTCCTTTGCTGTGCCACCCCCGGTTAATGGGGTGCAAAGGGCCAGTGCTCCACATCTCCCCATGCACTGTTCCTTTGTCACCTTTTCCTGCTGCATTGTTTTGTGTAGGCAGCATCTGGTCAGGTTGCTGTTGCATCAGTTAGTTTGCTGGTGTTGGGTTTTACTCAAACAATGTGTTCTGCCACAAAGGAGCAGGTTCGAGCAGGTTCGAGCTGTCCAGCCTGGCCATGCAGAAACCAGTGACGAATAAAGCTCCATAAATAAATTCTTCTGCCTCTCCCCTTCCTCCACACATATATCAATTGCTTTTCCAGATTATTGAGAAAAGAATCTCTGTGTTTCCTGGGTGTGAAATGTATTGGTTCTCCCTTTGCAAGCAATGAAGATAATGTTGCTGGCAGAGCTGTGGCTTGGCCCAAGCCCTGTGGCTTTGCTGGATGGGTGATCCCAACCATCCCAGCGGGAGCAGTGGAGATATTTGCGTCAGCCCTGTGAACAGGGACCCACCTGGGATTTGGGACCAGCCCAGAACAGAGCTGCCTGCAGGGGCAGGGCTCTCCTCCTTCCCTGCTGACCCCAGCACACAGTGCCCTGCAGGGCTTGGGCGTGGGAAATGCTCACTGGCCCTTCCTTCACTTCAGCAACACTAGGCTGGGAAATGGGGTCTCTGGGCTCTAGGAATCTCAGGGCTCTGTATATATTTAAACCTCATCCATGAACTGTCCCCTGGTGGCTGCCACCGCCCTCCTTCAGCATCATAATATCTGGCACAGCTGCCATTGCTCTGAGAGCTGGGTCTTGCCCCCCACACACACTCTTGACCTATGCTAAGGGGTTCATCAGATCCATCCCCCTGCTCCCTAACAAAACCTGGCAATGTTGGAAGGATAACTGAGAGAAGGAGTGGAAAAGGTTTGTGCAGCCTGATGCAGCAGCACTTGTTTTGTGCTCCAAGGCAGTTTGAGTCTGTGGGCTGTGCTCACCAAGCAGTGTCTGGTGACATGAGACATCTTTCCCCTGGGGCAGCTGGTGCTGGTGTCCACACACACATGGCTTCCCACAGCCAGCAGTGCAGTTTCCAGGTGACCTTTCCCAGGTTAAGCATAGCTTGCAAAACCTCATGCCTCCTTCCAAGCTTATACAACTCCCTCATTTGTTGTGGTGGTTTTATTTGCAATAGGAGCTGAAGAGGGACTTCACTGCCACCGAAACCTGGGAGTGCCTGGAGGGGAGGGTGGCTGTGATGCACATCTCAGCCCTTCAGCTACCGCATTCTTTCCTCCAAGATTTTGAGATTTCCCCTCTCTGGCCCTACTTGTGGAAGAGGACAAACAAACCCTCCAAGGAGAAGTGCCTGGGCAAGAGCAGAGATTCATCAGGCAGACAGAAGCATCAAGATTCCCCTTGAGCCTGTTCAGCTGCCTCTTGCAGTGTAGCATGGTCAGGGTTGCAGGTTTTTCCCATTAACCTTGCTCTGAAGCCCAGAGCTGAGCTTGGTGCGGGTTCAAATGCTCTACATGTGTAAATCAGCACAGCTTCAGCTACACTGGTGACCTTGCCACGCTGCCTACGGTGTGAGGGTGAGTGAGACCCCTTTGTCCCCTTTGTCTGGTCTGTGCTGAGAGTTGTGGTAATGGTGATCTCCCTGGACATACAGAGGAATCTGTTTTGTCAGGTATTTTGGGCATTCTGGCAAACTGAGCAGAAAATGACAGGTGAAAAGCACATTAAGAGGCAGGAAGGGAAGAGGCAGGAGATATTCATGCAGCCTCCTGCCCAGAGGTTGCTGCTGTGTTCATGCACATCCCCACTGTGTCACCCAGGGTCACAAGAGTTCACCTTGCTCTTTGTGTCCTCTGAGGCATGCAGGCCTTGCTGGAGAGGCCATGACAGCTGAAAAGCCCTGGTGTTAGGCTGTGGCAGGTTGGTAAGGCTCCTTTTGGGGTACACCTGAGCACCACCCTCCCCTAGAACTCCATGCACAGACTTTCCCAGGCTCCAGCACTTCATTCATGGCCATTAGACACAAGACTCTGGGGGTGGCCAGCAAGTCCCCTTGCACCAGCAGGTCCCAGTGCAGTGCAGGGGTTGGTGCTGCCCTGCAGGCAGAGTGGCTCCGGCATGCTCTCTGCATAGCCCTGGCCCTGAGAAAGTGCAAGTGGCTTTTCCAGCAGCTCCTCCGATGGAGGATTTTGCAAGGTTGTCAGGTGAGGGGGTGGTTTGCATGGAGGTTCTCACCCCCCTGCTAGTTTGGGAGCTGGGCAACAGAGAAGCCCCTTCTGTGGCCCCATCCCCGCACAGCAGACAGAGCCCTGCTGTTGGTCAGAGGAAGTTTGGTGAAGGCAGAAAAGAGGAATAGATTCCTGACAGGTTTCATCTGTCCAATCCAAGCATGATCCCATTAGAAGCTTGTAAACCTTTTTCTTCTCAAATACATCTATTTATTTTTTTAACTGCTGGCTGTTGCTCAAAGCAACCCGGTCTGTGTGTCCATCCCATTCGGTCGAGCTCTTGCCTGTGCCTCATCCTGGCCCCTATTACTCCGGGAAGGTCTTTGGCTTCCCAGCCATGAAAGCGGCTCTCTCAGGGAGGGCGTGGATGTCTCCCCTTGGCCGGGAGCCTGTGCCGGCAGCGGGCGCTGGGGGGGGGGGGGTGGNGCAGTGTTCGGGCCGAGGCTGCTGAAAGGGCTCAGTGTGTGCCGAGCGTGAGTCACCCGGGCCGGAGGGCAGCCGGGAGCCGCCGAGGAGAGCAGCGGAGAGCTGCGGCAGGAGGGGCCGGCTTCCCAGGGAAAGGTGGCGAAATGGATCCCATTACTGTGGAGTGGAGGCAGAAGGGCCCGAGGAAGGAGAGAGGCTGGAAGATGGTGTTTGCAGGGGTGGAGAGATTTGAGGGAGCCTTGCATCCCATCTGGGTGTCTGCGTGGGGTCAGGGATGAGAATGGGAAGGGGGCAGTGGAGGCTGGGTCTGTCTGCACCCATCACTGGACTTTCATGTGACTTTGGGTGACCAGCAAAGCCCAGGAAAGGACTGGGAAAGCGCCAGAAAGATCCTTGGAGTCCTTGAGATAGGGATCTATCTTGTGTCACATTTTGCTGTCCCAAGCACTGGCTTGCAGAGCTGGGGCTCCATCCTTGCTGGTGTAAAACATCAGTGGAGCTGCCGGTTTTCTTTGGCTCTGTTTGACTGTGCACTTCCCAGTCTGGCTGACACGCACCCAGGCAGCTGCCAGGCTGTGCCAGCACCTTACACATCCCCAGCATCAACTCCTCATCCCCAGGGATGTCAGCTGCAGTGGCAGAGCCAGGAGGTGGCTTGTCACTTCCTGGAGTAGGCAACACTGCTTGTAGCTCTGGGCAGTCCCAAAGGGAGAGTGGCTTCCTGGTGGTCCCAGTTAGGACCTCTATGTCTGGCTGCACATGAAATGAGAAGCAGGGAGGGATTTCTGGTTTAGATTGGATGCAAGCATGTATGGCAAGGCCTGGTTTTATCTCAAAAGCAAACAGGTCTGTACATCACCATGTGCTACCACCTAGAGAGGTCCCCCATTATGTGTCTGAGGATTAGGCATGTCCTACTGTCTTACATCATGCTTGTGTAAGACACCAGCAAGAGAAGAGTAGAGGCCCTTGGGGTTCAGCTTGCCCCTGTCCTGGAGCCCACAGCTGCTGGAGAGAGCAGGAAGGGGACACTGGTGCAGAGAGGTGCAGAAAACTCTGCAGAGGTGGTTGATCAGGAGATGCATCCTAAAGGGATAAGCTTTTTGATGGGGATTTAGCGTACTGGACTATGAGGGAATTGAACTTTGATGAAAAGTCAGAGTAAGACATCTATTTCTCTTTAGTATAAATAGTCACAGCCCAAAAGCAGAGGGTCTGACCAGTGAGCAAATGGGAGGGAAACTGATGGCTCTGGGTAGTCTGGCCACATCCCTATGCCTCCAGGCCTGCAGAAAACCACCCCAGAGTCTGGGAATAATCCTATCAATTTACTGGCTAACATTTCAGGGCTAGTTTACCCACCACACCTCTGGTTTGTTGATCTGTGGAGCCCCATCACTGAACTCTGCAGTCACATGCTCGGTGTTGGCACGAGCTGCTTGTGACAGGGAGTGTCCCTGCCACCTCATCCCAAGAACTGGTGGGCTTTCCATCCTGCTTCTTCCATGATGCCCAGTTCTCTGTCCTTCTCCACCTCTCTCTAGTGTTGGGCAGATCCTCAAAGCTTTGGCCCTGCAGGAATGACCTCTTAGGGTGGTGCATTTCTGTCCTGTTGTCACCAGTGACAGCAGGATGATGAAGGGAAAGCAAACCATGATGGGGAGCACAGTGTGATGACACAAATGGGCTGGAAGGACCCAGGAGAGCCATCAGTTTGTCCTCCACCCTGTGCAGGAGCTGGTTTCCCATGGTGAGGCAGAGATAACCCAGCAGGGGTGTCTGGAGCCTCCCTCCACCAAGACACTGGAAATGCCAGAGCCATGTAAGAGCTGTCAGCCCAGCGGATGGCACGGGGCTGTGGCTGCGCCTGCCGTGAATCAGGGAAGGAGCTGGATCCATGCATTAACTCACTGGCCATCTCAGCCCACAGCACAGAATGACTTCACCGTCGGGTGAACATCCCACCATGGAAACCAAACCTCAGGAATGCGTCTGGGTGTGCCGACTCTCTCCTCCTCTCTGGAGGGCTCTCTTATGTCTCAACTACTCCAAGGCTAGCAAATTGCTGTTGTCACTTCTCCCACCAGCTCCCTGAGCTGGGCTAGGGAGCAGTGCCCATGCAAGGGCCATCCCCTGTGCCCGGCGGGTGCCTGCCCAGGGTGGCACTGCTGGGTGCTGCTTTTCCTTTGTGCGCATGAGGAAGCAGGAAGCTTTGCCATGGCTTCAGTCCAGTAGCCCCAGCCAAAGAGGGGAAGTCTGCATTCCACATGCCCTCCTTCTCCCTCCATCTCTTGCTGGAGACGGATCCACCAGTGGCTGCAGCAGAGCCCCAGTTTTGGCGACCAGCAGCAGCAGAGTGATGATTAATGCTGAGCAGAGCCACAGAGCCAGGGATGTCTGAGTTGTCTCTGCCTCTCTCCTAAACCGATTTGGCCAAAAAAGGCTAATGTGAGCATTTCTACATCTGCCAGCCTGGGAGGGGGCCCAGCCAGAGCTCGGGGTCTCAGCAGGCATGTATGGGGCTGTATGTTTTTCCACTTGGGCTGGAGAGGGGCTGTGGGCAGGCAGCCGCTGGGCTCAGGTGACTCCTGAGCCGCCCTTTCCATCTGACTCATGAGAGACGTTGTGAGCGCTCTCTGCCCAATGGAAAACACCACGTCTCCTTGCAGCTCATGACTTCTGGGCCCATGCCAGTCCCCAGGCAGCACAGCTTCCCAGGGCTCTGCTGGCACCTGGAGCCCAGCTCTTCCCAGGCTGGAGCTGGGAGAGCGGCTCCATGGGATGATGCCCAATCAGGGCTTTACCTTCAGGCTGTGCCCACAGCCGGCGTGGCAGAACAGTCAGGGTGGCAAGGGCTGGGGAGGACAAGCCCATGGTCCCTGTGATGGACAGGAGAATCCCTACAGGCAGGGCTCCTGGTTTCACTGCTGGCATTCTATTGCTTTTCCAACACTCCTGATTTCCTTTTTTCCTCCTCTTTGGGGGGGTCCAGGATGGAAGTATTCATTCTTCAGCACCAGGACAGGTCTTTCCCTTCCCAAAGCCAAGCACCCCATCCTCCTCCTTCCTTTGTGGGTTTGGGCAGCATAAGAGTGTCTCCCACCTCAAAACCCACATTCATGTCCCCTAAATTTGTCCATCTTATGTCCTTATGGGTTTGTTTTTTTCAGTGCCTGAATGCCATTCTACCACAGGTTCTCAGGAAAAACCCAGACCCTGGGGCTTTCTGCACAAGGGAAAC
Source organism: Anthoscopus minutus (assembly GCA_013399455.1). Taxonomy (NCBI): domain Eukaryota; kingdom Metazoa; phylum Chordata; class Aves; order Passeriformes; family Paridae; genus Anthoscopus; species Anthoscopus minutus. The sequence continues at coordinate 36,174 of VWYI01034028.1, forward strand.
TGAGGCACGCTGGGGTCAGCACCTCTCGATGGGGCACACTGGGCTGGAAGAGACAAGCCAGGACCTGTGGCTCACTGTGCCTAGCCTCAGGCTGTTTGCATCACACCCCAGAGCCTGCTCCCTCCATGCCTGCTGCCCAAACTGCAGCACTGGGCTCCCCCTGCTCTTCTGGGAAGGGAAATGTTTTCCCTTTCCCCTCCCGTTCTGCTCACCAGCAGCGAGCGAGTCCGGTTTCCCCTGCGCGCTGCTGCCAAGCGCCTCTGGAACCACTGGAAAATGCATAAAAGGCCTGGGCAAGGCTGCGGTGAGGGTTACTCGCAGTCACAGCTGTATCCAGCTGCTGCTTTAAAGCAACAGCACGGCCATACAGGGCTCCCCAGGGCACCCAGGTGTCCCAAGGGTTTAAATCCCATGGGAAGAGAAGGCAGCATCCTCACTGGGCAGCAGCCCTGAGGCTGGAGGGGGGCCTTTTCACTAGGGAAAATGAGGAAGGGGCAGCCCAAGGACACAAACCCTTGGGTGGGTCTGGGCCTGGGGTTGGCTCACCCAGGTTTGCAGAGTGCTTCTCCCTGCCCAGCTCCTGTGGCTCCTGGCACAATTACCAGGACAGCACTTCCCTGCCAGCCCCATCTGCATTCCATGGTTGGGTCTGCAGAGGGCAACAGCAGCCTGGGGACCCTGGAGCAACAGGGGCTGGCCCAACCATCACCCTGCAAAGCAATTTACACTCCTCCTCTATTTTGCGAAGAAATAATGCAAACCTCAGAATGTTTGATTCTGGCAGGACAAAGCATGTGGCTTTCAGCTGTGGCTCAAGGTGTTTTGGCAGCCCCCAGTGTTTCAATGTGTGAGATGCTGAGGCTGATGGGGGTGAGATGGAGTAGCTAGCTGTGGGAAGGCAGGAAACTTCCTCCTGCACCCTGGGAGCCAGCATGGTCCTGCTCTGGCAGAGGTGCTGGGATGCAAACAGCCAGGGGCACTGGGGTTAATGAGTAAAATAACTCACCCCACCCAGGGTCTGGTTTATGGCCCTGTTAGCATGGGCAAGCAGAGGGAGCTTTCTGTGGGGGTGGATGTCTTTCTCGGTATCCCACGTCAGACTGGTACAGTCCATGACGTCTGCTCCACCTTCCAAGACGCAGCAATAAATCAGGTTAATAATTAATCTCAACTGCCTGGGGAACCTTCCCTGGGACTAAGGCAGAGCCAGTCCCATTCCCAGCCCCAGCTCCCAGTATCCTACGTGAGAGCCACGGTGATGGGTGAGTCTCACAGGGTTACTCCTTACCACAGCATCATGAAAGGTGCTTAGAAAACAAACATGTAAGGAAAAAGGAACATTCCCTGTCCTATCACATCCAGGATGTTTGCTCCTGAGTGTGTGCAAAGTCTTGATGAGGTGCGAGTCTGGCTCAGCCGAACAAATTGAAGCCCTGACCTCCCTCCTTGCTCCAGGGTACACCACAGGTGAGCGATTTAACAAAGAAAAACCTAAAAGTGTGACCACCTTGTGCAGCTGGTCTCGGGTCAGGCTGAGCCCTTGGTCCTGCTCCAGGCACTCAGAGGTTTGGGGAGGAGAGAGCTGGTTTGTGTGTCTCTGCAGGGCAGCGGGACCTTGGCTTGTGTGGAAAACCCAGCCCAGGGACCACAGTGTTGGCACAAGTGGTCAGGAGGTGTGAGAGTTCCTGGAAGAAGAAGTGAGAGTTTTTTCTGTGTGTGTATAATTTGCTGGAATGAAAATAAATCAGAAAACAACACTCACACACACCAAAAAAAAACCATATCAAAGAAACCAGTGCAGCTTTCCCTAGTGAAACAAATTCCAAACCATCAGTGGGAAAACACAAGCTGGGTCAACCTGCCACTAGCCAGTCTTCTGGGATTACACAAACTTCACAAAGAAAGCTCACTTATTTCTTTGTATTATTTTAATGAAACATTTTAGTTCAGGTCCACTTTAAAATTAAAATATTATTCTTGAAACAAAAAAACCATTGTGGTTCATTTTGAGAATGATCTAAATGAGCCACTTGGGCATCACCCGAGTCCTCATCCTTTCCCTTAACCCAGACAGTGTCCTGGAGCCCTGTTTGATGCTAGCTCCAAAGCCTTGTTGTCCCCACAGGTTGCCCCTCTCCATCTCCTGCAGTGCGGCCAGTTGGGATAATGCTCAGGTGGGGGTGAGTGTGTGGCACTGGGACTGACTCTGTTCAAATGGGTCCCAGAAGCCATCAGATGTGGAAATGGTCCTGGTCCAGCTGTGGACCAGGTCCAGAGCTGGTGTCACCCTGGCTGTCACTCAAGTGTCACCCAGGAAGATCCGTGCATTGCCTTCCCTTCTACATCCCCATCCAATGCAATGACACCGTGTCCAAATGCTATTCCTCACAGGTGCCCTGCCAGATCTCCCAGGGCTGCAGTGGCCTGGCGTACCTCAAATGTCACTGGTGTTGTGCAAGGCAGAGGAACTCGGTTTATCCATGCCCAAGCAGCACCTGCTACCCAAGAGCACTTATCCAGAAATCCGCAACTCTGCCCACAGTGCCAAAAAGGCACCTGATGCCTCCAAATTTCAGTCGAATGGCTCAGACCTAAGAAATACAGGTGATGGGTGCTGCAGAGAAGGAGGGGCAGGGCTACAGATTCAGCTGCTTTGCTGAAGGCAGGGCTGGGCAGGAATGGCAGGGATATGCCACTGGCTGAGCGCTGGAGTGAATAAAAATATTCAGGTTTCTCTTTTTCATGTTTCATTCTCAGCAGAGTGGTTGTGGCTGCTCATGTGAAACCTGGTTTTGTTGGGTGCTGGAAAGAAGCAAAGGGAATGTGTGTGGAGTAAGACTTTTTTAAAGAAATATGCTTTCAGCTGGATTTTGTTCTTCCTGCTGCTTTTCTGCTTTCCCAGGGTGAATCTGAAGAGCTGGGAACTTGGCTTTGTACTAAACTTTTCTATGTAATGGTGAAAAAAATAATAAACAATTCTGCTTCATTTTCAGGTTCATCCTTGAAACAGGAGCTGGTGGTGCCAGGGATGCCCAGGACTGTGTTTGTCCCAGAAGCCCCAGACCTGACAGGATTTGAGCCTTTAAAGATTATCAGAGGTAAAGCTTTGTGCAGCCATCACACCCCAGGCCTGCAGTGCTCTCATGCAATGGGATGTGCATCTTTTTCCCACTCAGGGGGAGGTAGGGGGTTATTTGAGCCAAAACCCTGCACAGCAGCATGGAATCATCCATGAAGCCCTACAGCTTTCCTGCACGGAAGCAGCCATGGGAGAGGCAGGATGCTGGCAGCACGGATGGCCCCCTGCCCCAGGCTGCCAGGAGCCCTCCTTACCGTGCAGTAGTGCCACTTGCACGCTGGAGCAGCACAACCTCAGCACAACCTGCCAGCTGCATGTGCTGATGCCGGGGCATTCACAGAGCCCCGGGAGACTGTCACACACCCACGCTGCTAGGTGCTCTGGAATGGCAGCAGTCACCTCGGGGCTGTGCTTTGGGATTTACTGCAGCTCCCCGTGAGTGGATGCTGCTATCCCATCATGATCCCAGGGCAAATTGCAAGGATTAAATGGTTGTTGTGCTCTTGGTTTCCTGTTCACATCCCTTTGTGCCTGTTTGTGCAAGGGCCATTCTCCAGTGGGGTCCTCCTCCACTGCAAGCCCTTCTTTGCAGAGCGGGGTGAATTCCCAGCCATGGGCTGGCATGCACCTACCATCCTTTGTGCTGCAGGGACAAGGTGGGTCCTTCTTACAGCCTCAAGCTGATGCTCAGTGAATCTTATGGCCATGATTTTCTTGGGGCCCTGAGTGCAGCAAATACAAACTTTCCTATAGGCACTGGGAACAGGCTAAAAAGGAATCAGGAAAGGTATGTATGGACTTTTGGGTGGTGATAAGAACATGGGATGCTGGAGAGCTGGTGCAGCCTGTTTGGGCAATGTTTCCTGGGAAGCTTTCACAGCCCTCAGGACATAGAGCTGCAGGGCACCTGGGAAAGCAATAAGCTGAGATAAGGAGAAACAGATCTGGAGAGAGCAATGCAATCTTCGTCCTCAAACTGAGCTGGACATGGAGTTTTCTAGGTGTTCTTTGAGTAGCAGAGATGTATGAGTCCCTCTGCACGTCCAGTCTTGGAAAGAAGAGCCTTTCCCATGAGAAGCTCAGTGTGTCCAAGGGGCTGTGAGAGCTGTAGGAGGCCCTGACCCTCATCACTCATGAAAAAATGCAGAGGAACTGTTCAGAATGGAACTGAGATATCTCTGCTGGGCAGGAAAGGAAATATTACAAATTTCCTGCAGGCTTCCCAGCCTGGCTTCATGGTGGACATAAGCATCTGGGGGGATTGGGAAGATGACAAAAAAGGGAGGTATCAGAAATTACATGGACTGATTTTTATGGCTGAAAAACACCTTCAACTAAAATGTTACATTTAAAAGGAAAGAAAGGTCTTTAATCTGCTTTTTAATGGGCAATGGGATGTCCCATGCTGATATGGCTGTAGGAGGAATGCAGGTGAAACTGCATCCTAACCAGGGCTGAAGGAAGTTTGGAAAGACCTCACCTGCCTGTGATGCTGCTGGAAATTTGACTCATGATGGGTCCCAGCATGCCAAGCAGGCACCTTCCTGCTGCAGCAACTCCCCATCAACTCCCTACACCCCCAGGTGAGCTGTGGGTTCCAGAAAATGTGTGAGTCCTGGACACAGTGTGGATACCTGGTGAGACTGGAGTCCTGGGCAGAGTACTGGTCCTTGACAGGGTGTGGACCCTGAGAGAGATGTGGGTCGTGGGTGAAGGGTGAGTCCCAGGAGAAGTGGGGATTCCAGGGGGTGCATCAAAGACTCTGGGGCAGAGCCAATGCACCCCAGATAGGGTAGAGTACGCGAGAAGCCGGACTAGGACGCCCCCGAGTTCCCAGATCCTGGTGAATGTGCCATCAGCAGCGGGGAGGGTCCTCAGGGGGACGTGTGGGATGTCACCTTTAAACTCCTTGCCCTGGAAGCACTGCGGAGGTGTCTGCCTGCTGGGGCGGGCGGGGGGGACGGGACAGAGGGGCAGGGCAAGAGTTAACCTACCTGCTCTGCCATCTATCTCTAGGCTCCACCTCGGAGAGAGAGGGGAGGGAAAAGAGAAAAAGTAGGGGGGAAAAAAAAGAAAAAAGAGGAGGAGGAGGAGGAAGAGCGCAGAGAGAAGCGCCCGGACCGCGGGCAGCCCGGCCAGCAGCGGAGCGGCCGCCCCGTCCCACTCCCAGCATGTTCCAGTGGTGAGTGATCGCGGAGCCCAAGCCCCTCTCCTGCCCTGCTCCGGCACCGAATCCCGGTATCCCTGGCTCCGCCGTCCCTCGTCCTCTGCTCCCGCTGCCCGGCACCGCCGTCCCAACGCTGCGTCCTGCACGGAGCCGCAGTCCCCTCCTCACCGGGTCTCTCTCTCTCGAGTCGCCTCGGGGGGAGCTGGCCGGGGAAGGTCAGCCCTGGTGGGGAGGGTGAGCATAGGGAACTAAGAACGGAGTTTGTAATTTGTCCCCTGTCCGTCTGTCCTCGACCCAGGAGCGACCGTCCCGCCGCCGCGGCTCTGCGGGGCTCCCAGGTGGGGTCTCCCTGGCCGCAGTATCCCGGGGAAGGGCGTCCGCTTCCGACACAAATTTCTCTCCATCCCGGGACACCGGAGCTCCGGCCCGGCGGGAGGCAGGATGGGGGCAACGAGCAGGGGCGGCCGGTTGGTGCCCTCCAGTCCCTGAGGATGCCTTTCCCAACTTTTCCCTAAAAAGAGCTGGTTTGTGTTGCGGGCCCGGGGACAGCAGGGCCTCCAGCCCTGCCTGGTGGGGGTCCCTGTCCCACGGCAGCGGCAGCATGGGGGCAGATGCCGTCGCCGGGGGCAACACGCGGTGTTTTGGCGCTTGCCTCTTCCCCAGAAGCGTGTTTTTACCGCCTTGTATTTAAACCACACGGCTTTTATGAGGAGGGGACGCGTCTCCGGGCACCCCCACGTCGAGTTGCAGCCCCACTTGGTGATTGCACCCAGCTATTGTACAGGCTGCTTCTGGGGTCATTTGAGTGCTTTCTGCCCAGCATCTGCCCCTTTATAAGATCCCCTCTCCAAATCCTTGGCATTGCCAACAGACAGGACTCTATGCTGGCGGTGCCTCCAGTAACTGGGTCTAATTGAGGGGCCAGAAAAAAACCCTATTATATAAATAGATAGTGCTGGACAATCAAAGAGGTTTTCATGCGAACCCAAAGTGAATGGAATAGTGATAGAGAGCAAATAGGGATTGATGCAAATGGAAGTACTATACGGGGGTGACAGGGGTTATTTCTTCAGCAGTGCCAGGTATGGATGAGAGGTTTTAAACACTGCTTGGCTGTGCTTGGAGTAAAGTTGTATTGGAACTGAAGGGTTTGTAAGAATAAGCTCAAAGCTGCGCAGGCAGGGCTGGAGAGAGTTAAGGGAATGGTGAGGTCTAATCAGAACTGCTCCCTCATCAGTCTCAGATGAGTGGTCACATATAAAACCGGATGGGGAATATATCTATCCATTTACCCGTAATTACTTATTTCCACGCTCACTCCCACAGTCCACACTAGTGATCAGTTTTCCCACGACAGCATTGGGCTCAAAAGTTCTTTGTGCTTTAGGGCAAAGCCAGAGACAGGAGCTCCTGAAAGCTCCTGGTTCCCCGATTGAGATTCCTGCATTTCAGGGTGAGTGTTGTCTCCTGCCCTGGGGAATATAACAACCTATGGGGTGTCCCAGCAAGCAGATGTTTTGGTGCAGCCTGAGGCCCAAAACTCTTGCAGCTTCACAGTGGTTCTGATCACAACCCAGCTCTTGGGTCTAAGAGAGTTTCATGGCTTTTAGGGAGTTTTTTGTCTATCTGGAAAATACTTGGGATTAAATGTTTCAGGTTTCAGCCCCAAGCTCCCTCTCAGGACTGTCCTGAAGTGAAGGTACCACCTGCCTGCTAGAGATGATTCTGGATTTTTCTGGTTCTGGCAGGAGCAGGGGGCTGAGGGCTGTGCCCAGTGGGTGTCACCTAAACTGGGATGTGCTTCTGACATTAAGAGGACAAGCACTGGGGCATCCCAAGACCAGTGCCACATCTGTCTCCATCAGCTCCACAACCCACTGTCAGGAAAAAGGGGTCCAAGGACTGCCAAGCACCTTCTGTTAGGGCAGACAGAGATGAAGATGCCCTTGGAAAGCTATTGGGAGTGCAGATGAGGAGCTCAGCTGCCCTCCTCCCATGCCCAGTGCTCATCTGCACAGGGAGATGGCCCAAGGTGGCTGGAACACGCAGGACTGAGGCAGGAGGGAGTTGGCACAGATGTGCAAACTCTGGAGGGAAGCTGAGTGCTCAGGAGCTACACTATGCAGCTGGGCAGAAAGGGCGGTCCCCCTCCTCCTCTGTGGCAGTGGGATGAGAAAACCAACTTTAGTTGTATGGAAAAGCAGGCTGGGGAGGAATTGTTCATCAATAATCTCCAAGTGCAGCCCTCCTGCAGCCCCAGGGACCTCAGGAGAATCCCGCTCAAGCTGCCCATGAGCTCCTCCCAGGGTTTGTCTCATGAGCCAGCAGCTTCCCAGGGCTATAGGTGTGCAGCAGAGGAGAGCAGCAGGATGGCCCAAGGAAGAACTGGGTTTGATCTACTCATGCCCTGCACACCCTGGACATGCAGACACCTGGTTTGTCACAGGCTGGGAAAATCTGTCCACCTAGTCTGCCCTGCATCTGCTGCTCCTTATCATCACAAAGGAAGCAATGGGACCCAGGAGTGCCTCCAGAAATACTGGTTCTCAAGGTGGTTCTAGGCTTAGGGATATCTTTTTCCCACTGAACCATGAAATTTGGCTCAAATGGCTTTCTTTTTTTTTCCTTGATGTGCCATTTTGAAATGAAACAGCAATGCTGGTTTCATACTGACTCTTGTTATCTTCTCAGCTATGGTTTCTCAATGCTGTGTAACCTGTGATGCCAGTCTATTCCATGGACAGTATGTCTGTCTTGGAGCTAAGGCCTCTGTGGAAAATGTAATTCCCTCCTGCTCTTGTCCTAAACTGCAATTTTCAGACGGCTGAAACAGCATTTTCCCTTGGGATTTTCATATGAAACAGATGCCTTGCTGAAACGCTCACTCTGTCTTCTCTCTCTCTTTCTGCCCATATTCATCCTTCCTGTGAACCCTTCCCTGATCTTGGCACTGGGATTACCAGCCAACACCCCAGCCACCCCCATATCCCTTGTGCCTGTCCCTACAGTGAAGTGTGGTTTCAGAGCCACCCCACAAGCACTATGCAGTTGGGAAGAGTATGCATGGAGGTGTCCTGCAGCTCTTCCCACAAGGTTTCTGCTCCTCAAAAGGTGATAGAACACAGATTATGAACATCCCATGACCTCTCAAGGAAGTGCTTTTGCAGACAAGCCTCTTTGAAGCCTGTAGTTTCTTCTCCTTAACCCCTTGTCTCTTTCCTTTAGGAAGAAGACTATCTACAAAACAGTTTGTCTCTGCTTCTTGCTGATCATTACAGTGACGGTGCTGCAGCGTGGAATGGCCCCAAACCAGTTCATGCAGGGCCAGCAACAGAAAGAACTTCCCCCTTCAGAACCCTTGAAATCGCAGAAGAGAGACAATGCCTTCTCCATCAGCAGCACTTTCTGGAAGACCAAGAAAGAGAAAGCTCCTGTGAAAGAGGAGAGCGTGACGGCAAAGCAAACAAAATCCTGGGATGTCACCACTACCAACTGCTCAGCCAACCAGAACTTCAGCAAGGTGGATTGGTTCAAAGGGCTGGAGCCCAACTTCCAGCAGTTCCTGCTCTATCGGCACTGCCGCTACTTCCCCATGCTGATCAACCACCCAGAGAAGTGCAGCGGGGATGTCTACCTGCTCATTGTGGTCAAGTCCATCATCACACAGCACGACCGCCGCGAGGCCATCCGCAGGACCTGGGGCCAGGAGAAGGAGATGGAGGGCAAGAGGATCAGGACGCTGTTCTTGCTGGGCACAGCCTCCAAGGAGGAGGAGAGAGCCAACCACCAGAAACTGCTTGATTATGAGAACCACATCTATGGGGACATCTTGCAGTGGGATTTCCTGGACAGCTTCTTCAACCTCACCCTCAAAGAAGTCCATTTCCTGAAGTGGGTCGACATCTACTGTGACAATGTCCGCTTCATCTTCAAAGGCGATGACGATGTGTTTGTGAGTCCCAGCAATATCCTGGAGTTCCTGGAGGACAAGAAGGAAGGAGAGGACCTCTTTGTGGGGGATGTCCTTTACAAGGCCAGGCCGATCCGTAAGAAGGAGAACAAGTACTACATCCCTAGTGCCCTCTACAACAAAAACATCTACCCACCCTATGCAGGAGGTGGGGGCTTCATCATGGATGGAGCCCTCGCCAAAAGGCTGCATAAGGCCTCAGAGACACTGGAGCTGTATCCCATTGATGACGTCTTCCTAGGGATGTGCTTGGAAATCCTTAAAGTGTCACCTGTTGGGCATGAGGGCTTCAAAACTTTTGGCATTGTGAAAAACAAGAACAGCAAGATGAACAAGGAGCCATGTTTTTACCGAAGTATGTTGGTGGTTCATAAACTGCTGCCTCCAGAGTTGCTCCAAATGTGGGACTTGGTCCACAGTAACTTGACATGCTCAAGAAAACTCAATGTCCTTTAGCTCAGTCTCTCTGGAGAGCTGGGACTGCAAAAGCTGGGACGACTGATCCCTGCTGTGGGGTGGGGTGAGCCTCTCCTGGTGGCACATGAATCCTTCAGGGGCACTGCCCTCCGGGGTGAGGAGGGCAGAGACACTGTGCTCACGAGCACGGTTTGCGATAGTGTTTGTTCTGTACTGTATTGTGGTTCACATATCTCCAGCTGGGTTGGGGGTTGCTGAAAAAGAGAAAAAAAAAACAACAAAAATTGACAAGTCTAGCATAAAATGGAGAGAGGGCTAAGAGCTTTGTGCTCTGCTTTAGGTACCTCCTCCACAGTGGCACGATGAGTGGAGGGGTGGAGGGAGACAGGGAAGGATGTGGCACTGCCATTTTTTGGAGAAATTCAGGGTCTGGCTATCCAGGGAAGGTGCTCCAAGAGAGTTCAGCCAATTACAAGTGCATCAGCCCCTCTCAACTCAAAAATAATGGGATTTTATTTATTGTCTCAAATTTCTCCATGCAAGGTTTTGGTTACATTGACCCTGTGTGCACTGGGTTTATCCCCACCAAAGTCCTGTGTCCCCGTATGCAGCTGGGGAAAGGGGCTCTTTTCTGAGGCTGGCCCTCGACAGCCCTGAGCCCCCACTAGGGTTTCAGCCTGGCAGTCGGGGGAACTGCCTTGTCCCTTTCAGAGGGTCCCAGGCAATGGTGATCCCACCATCAGCCTGTGCTGTGCTTGGCTCCCCAGCTCCTCTGCAGCCTTACTGCACGTGTCCTCAGAGGAATGCGCCCAGCTGAAATTCCTCAGGGATTTGTTCCTCCTGGCAGGAAAGAGAGTAAGCCAGCTGCCCTTGCCTGTGGCCAAGGAAGTGGTGAAGAAAACTGGGGGCCCCCCTTGGACTGCCACAGGGATTTGTCACTTCTGAGGCCCCACTTCCTGAGCATTCCAGAGGGTGCTGTAGGGAGACCCTCTCCATGCTGCACATCTGCCCTCATGGCTTTGCCTTGCAGAGGACAATAGCCCCAAAGGCCCTGTGTGTGGCTGCTTCAGGTTCAGCCCTGGTTTGTCAGCAACTGTGATGCTCCAGGGTAGGTTGGATACATTGGTCCTGCTCTGGCATAAGAAGCAGGGTCCAAGGGGACAAAGTGAAGGAAAGCTGATGTTTCACATATCAGGGTTGTTGCAGTGTTTATTCTACAGGCTGAGATGCAGGAGCATAACAGGGAATAGTACCACAATATATGGCCTTTTTTATTTGGGCTGAAAAGGCCGCAAGCTCTCGAGAGGAGCCCTGGGCTGGTTGTTTTGGTGGAAACTACCCAACAGAGAGACATGTGGCCACCCAACAGAGAGACACAAGGGCCACGGATGCTCTCCAGCCGCTGACTGCAGGCATGAGCAAAGCCACAGGAATGTGCAAAGCCACACAGGCTCACACACGTGCTCCCAGGCACAGGCTCTGCACACACAGATATCCCTGTGTGTAGGGCTGGCATGCCCAGAAGTCCCTGCAGGGGGTGGACACACATCCATGGCCCTGATCACGCACAGTGAAACACGGGCACAGATACCTTTACTCCCTCTCCCTGTCTGATGCCAGACATTGAAAGGAAAAAAAAATTACTACCTCAAAAGTCCCCCTGTACAGTGCCTTTTTTTTCTCTTTCTCTCTTTTTCTTAATGTGTTTTGGAAATGGGCCTTTTTCATTTACTCCAAGTACATTCCCCAGGTTAGACAACAAACTAAAAAAGGGCATAAACCAGTCAAAAAGGTCACCCACATGCCAAGCCACACCACTCTCAAAATGGCCTTGCTCAGATGAGATACAGATTTGAAGAGGAAGAAAGAGAGCCAGTGCTGCCCAGGGCTCAGCTGATGGTGATACTGTGAAATTGGATGTACAATGCACCAGGTCCCTGGAGCAGCAGGGCAGAGTCCTGAGGGCATTTTTGGTACCCACTGAGCTTAGGCAGCACACAACTCTTTCCTTTTCCCCTCCTTTCCCTCCTTCCAACAGGAGTGAGAAACTCTTTCCAAATTGATACCTCCATAATTTATGGCAGGTACAGTACTTTAGGCTGTACGTTTATCCTGGATGCAGGGTAAGCTCTGGCTCTCTGTAGCAATGTGCATGGTAAGCCAGGGCTGTGTGCAGACATCTCTCAGTGTTGTTCTTCACCTGGTGGGACCTGTACAGAGAAACCTTGTAGTTTGGTGAATATTCTAGTTTCTAAATAAAGGTTAAAAGAAGAAGATAAAAATCCTACAAGCCTTCACTTTGTGTCATTACTTGAGTTTCTGCTGGGAACAAAACCTGGCAATGTGCTACAGCAACAAAACGAACTCCTTGGAATGGGCATCTGGGGACTGTAGCTGCCCTGTTCCAGTTTGGCACAGCTTCCTTGTGGAGCCTGGCATGGTAACAATGCTGGTGGTATTTTCTTTCTTTCATACACTCCTCCACCTTCATCTCAAACTCTTTAACTTCAGATCTTCCTGGTGCAGTGCAGGGAGGAGCTTCTCATCTCAACCTCTGTGGCAAAAACCACCTCAGCAGAATTGGAAACTCACTGGTTTTGTTGCGCACTCTCTTGTGCAGGAGATGGGCACCTCCTGTCCCTGTTACCCTCCCCACAGCAGACCTTGCTCACTTCCACAGCCAAAGCACCACCATGGGGTAACAAAACCCCTGGTCATGAGATTTAAACCTGGCTGGGGTGAAGAGGAGAAAAGCCACACATGAACCTGTGGGTCTCACCTTGACATTTGAGCACTGGCAGGGGGCTGTTTCCAGGGCTGGCACTCAGCTGGGTCACTCCTAGTGCTGGGGAGCAGAGGCCACCAATGGGGACCAGGACATACTGGTGCCAGCTGTCAGAAGCTGGGCCATCTGTCACCGAGGCTGGCTTCTCCAGGGCACCAGAAATTTCATATGCATAGACAAAACACAACTGCTGAGTGAATGCACTCATGGATACTCCTGCCCATTCCCTCTCTGGTGTGGCCCCACACTGTGACATGCCACGGTGCATCAGGTGTCCAGGAGTGGGACTAGGGCCCGTGTGCGGGTGTAGAAAGGGTCAGGCTGAGGGTTTCACGGCAGTCCCCTAACAGGCAGTGCCCCTCACACGCCATCTCCTCACGGGCAGTGCCTCTCACGGGCCATCTCCTCACGGGCAGAGCCCCTCGCGGGCCATCCCCTCACGGGCAGAGCCCCTCGCGGGCCATCTCCTCACGGGCAGTGCCTCTCACGGGCCATCCCCTCACGGGCCGAGCCCCTCGCGGGCAGAGCCCCTCGCGGGCCATCCCCTCACGGGCCATCCCCTCACGGGCAGCCCCGTCAGGCACGACGGGAAGGGCGCGGTGTGCAGGCAGGTGCTGCCCCCTAGCGGCCACGCTCGCCCCCCCGACCATTTAAAGCCGCCGGGCCGCGGTTCCAAAATGGCCGATGGCAAAGGGCCAGAAGCGATGATACAGGGCACATAAACCCCACAACCCACCGAAAGCGACCCCAGAAACCACTGGTTTCGTTTTAACCACAGGAAAGGGCCTTTGGCTCGATGTTGGGCAGCCAACAAGTGGCCACAGCAGCATGGGCATTTGCAAAGGCTAGGCAGGGCAGGGCAGGTCCCAGCACTGGCAGTGTGTGAGAAAGGTGGAACAATCCCTGACCACCGCCAGAGCTGGAGGTCACTGGCACATGCCAAAGGCCAGGGCAGGACCTTCCAGCAAGGCAGAGGTAGATGACACTGTGGGACTCTGCGCAGGAGTGCTCAGCTACACAGCCCAGCTTTCTGTACCATGTTTTTTGCACCCATGGAAAACCGTGTACTCCAACAGCTGCTGCTACAGGGCAGCACCAGTGCCCGGCTAGGAAAGCCAGCCACTGACTGCTGCCACAGCGCTGAGGCCCTCCACCCCCAGGCTGGTACTGATCCTGTAGGAAGAGCAGCAGGCCAAAATTTGGTTACAAACAAGTAGCCACTCATCCCAAACCCCTGTTTATGCATTTGCTTCAGACTTAGGGGCAAGAGCAGACAATTTGCAATAAAGCACAAGAGAAAATGCCTGTAGGAGAGAGCAACTGAACTGCAGGGCCTTAGTACAAGATCTGATTTACTTTGTTTAAAAATTAAGTAGAAAAGCAATTGGCTAGCAAGCACCATCACACCATCTTTAGTAAAGAAAAAACCAAACAAAATATGGTCGTGGTTACAGAGCTTACCTTGGCCATCATATTCTTCTCCCCTACTTCCTGCTAACACAGCACACATACACTGCTGGGAACTGACACAGGCTACAGCAAAGCAGGGCAGAAGCTGCAGCTGTGATACCAATGACCTCAACATGAAAGAGGAAAGGCTACAGACAGCCTGTTTCTCAGAGTCTGGCTTCATTTAGTGGCACAGAAGTAACACGAACCAGTTTAGGTCCTTTAATCTGTCCAAGACAGGGTGCTGAAGCACAAATGATAAAACATTCTGCATTTTTACAGCAAAAATGCTACAGAAGTTTATAGGAAAAAAAAAAATTTTTTACATGGGTAAAACATTATAAATTCAAGACAACTCACAGACACGGGGTAAATTCCCACAGCTATCACTCTTTGTTTTAAAAAGTTCATCTGGACAGGCAAGCAGTCAAAATGGCTTGCTCTCTCTTCCTTGAAATGAAAATTTTATCTTCCAAGTGGCTCACAGTACTGCTTCGCTTCTTGGAATGTCCTCCGAAGGCTCCGCCAAGATCAAAGGAGAATAAAAACCCCCGGAGTCCTTTCAGATAGTCTTGGAGAGCAGGAGAAGGGAAAGGAAAGGGGAAGTTTATTCAAACTTGATCTTCTTTCCTTGTGGCTTATGATCTCCACCTCCTCCTCTGCCTCCTCGGAAGCCACCTCTACCTAGAAAGAAAATTATTGCAAAAGACTTAGCACTATAGTATTTATTATATGCATATGCACACAAATACATTGCAGTGGTGTATCTTTATCACTGTCCTTCCAAACCCATCCTGGCACAGACAGAAAATAAATTCACATCCAATGCTCTGTGGTAGCCCCACACCATAACCCCAAGAATGGCTTTCAGTTCATTTCTGAGCACATCCCCTCCCAACAGCATTTGATTCTCCTTACCTCCAAATCCACCTCTGCCACCACCTCTGCCACCAAATCCACCTCTTCCTCCTCGGCCACCTCCTCTGCCACCACCACGACCACCAAATCCGCCACCACGCTGAAAGTCACCCTTTGGTTTGGCAAAATCGAGGATCACTTTGTTTCCATCTATCTCTCCATCTTCCATGGCTTCTTTAGCTGCTTTGGCATCTTCTGCAGAGCTGAAGTCCACAAACCCAAACCTAGGAAACAGGTTACAAGAGTTACATTCCACGAGCTGCAGCACCACCTACAGGTTCCTGACAGAAATCCCTTCGGAATCAAACACCAGCACTGGTGCATCTCACAGGAAGTGGCACTTGTAGGACAGCAGTGGCTTATCACAATCGATGGAGCCCCACTGTGAGTTTGCCAGTACTGAACAGTTAATTTTCTTCTCGTGCGAATCCATCAGCTGCCACGGAGATTTGTTGGCAGGAAGGAGCTCATTGAGAAGAGGTGAGAAGAGAGCAGGTGCTGCCCTCCACCAGTGGACCCAAAGCTGTGTGCTGTTCTCTGCTCCCACCCGACTTGCCAGTTTCATAGAACCACCCACAAAAGCATGAGAAACACCCAGCATTGCAGAGATCAGCTAAAGTGAGGCGTTTTGTAGCACCTGAACCTAGCCCAGGTGATGCTTAACCCACCCTTTAGATGATCCAGTGTCTCTGTCTGTGACTATTCTTGCACTTATTGAGCCTTCAAATGATTCTCTTAGCGTCTCCTCCGTGGTGTCCTCAGAAAGGCCTCTGACAAATAATGTTTTGCTTTGCTCTGTGAAAAGTGAGCACATTCAGAAGTCATTCAGCCTGAGCAAGGTAAACTTCCGTTTCCTAACATCACATCCAGCTTTTGCATTACTGGCTCCCAGAACAGCTTTCAGGGATAAAGGGGCTGTTTTCAAGGAACAACTCAAGCAACTTAAGTCCATAAAAACTTTTTCAGGATTGCAGCTAGAGCCTGACATCGAAGGATTTCCATCAGCCAGCCTGATACTGCCAAATTCAGTTTGCCCGCTCCCTTTTTTTAAAATAGATGCTTGCAGCTTATCAACAGTGTTAATAACTAACTATACAGACACTGCTGGATCAGCACTTGACTATCTAGAGGAATTTGACAAGTTTCATCAGCATTTCAGATAATCAGTCATCATATCCAGCACACTTGCTTATGATGTTTGGCACTTTTTTTAAAAGTAGCCCCAGATTTGCCTGGATGGTGCCCTCCTGTCACAGCTTGGAGATCAAACATGAAACACTTACGACTGAATCCTCCTCCTCCTCCTCCTCGTGCATTTGTGTTCCCTTTCTGCCATGATGGTGAACTGAATTCCAGTCTGATTGTTCTGCCTTCAATCTCTGTGTTGTTACAGGAATTCAATGCCTCTTTGGCATCCTCAGCTGTGGCAAAATCTACAAATGCATACCTATGTGGAGAGGAAGATTCCAGTCAGCCTAGGAGCAATAAGGGATACCTGGAGGCAAGTCATTTGTAATGCCAGCCTGGGAGTCGAAACAAAGGAACACTGTACCCTTTAGGCCTGCCCTGGTTGTTCTGTGGCACCCTGATGGAAGAAGCTTTCTTGAACACTTCTTGGAGAGTCTCTTCTGTAGCAGAATACGAGAGGTTGTTGACAATCAGGGTCTTCGACTCTCCTATGGGGAAAAGTCAGTGCTGTTAAGGACAAGTTTAGAGAACTCTCCTCTAGTTACCAGACTCTGTGCCAAAGGGTAAATCACTCAAGGTGAGGCACAAAGCCAAATCCAACCCTGCTCTGTTCACTGAGACCAGTTACCCCCACCTTGTCTGAAACATGCAGTAGACATAAAATGCATAGGATGCAAAGCACAAGTCAGACAAAAGGTCTGGTATCTTAATATTATTGCAGTATTTTAAGTTGCCATACCCCCAGGAACTTCTGAAACAAGCAGAAATGAATCCTGAATGTCATCTGAATGCACATTATCAGTACAGAAAGTACCTTTCTGATGTTCTTGCTGGCTCTTCTCACCAGTGAAGTCAATGACCACAGTACGACCCTCAATTTCTGTGCCCTGCTTCTCCTCAAGAGCTTTGTTTGCCTCAGCTTCTGTTTTAAATTCAACGTATGCCATCCTACAGCACAGAAAATAACTTAAGCAAATGCCTTCTAGGAACGAAAAGTTTGCGAATAAGGGGAGGGAAAAGACACAAAATAAAAATGCTAAAAGAAGTAGGGCAACTAATGCAGAAGGTTCCTTAAGGCAGCCAAAGGATATGTAAGCTTATCAAAACATGCTAAGAGCTAAAGGAACAGCAAACATGCAACAGTTCTCTCAGCTACACACCCTTTGCTGCTCCCATCCTTATTCATCACTATCCGGACTTCCAATGCATTTTCAAACACCTCCTTGATTTCATCCTCAGTTATGCGGTAGGGCAGGTTCTTCAAAAACAGCGTTCTGGCATCTCTCTCTGCAAAGACAAAGGTACTTTCAGGTTACCAGCTAAAAATCCCTCCTCATCTACATGGCTAGTTCAGTGAGACTCGGCAAGTTGATCCAGCAGAAATTAACAGTAAGCATTCGCATTTTCAGAAACTGCAAAAACTGTAATGCAAGTTAATGAAAGTACTGTACTTCCTTAATGACATCAAATTCAAAAAACAGGTCCTACCGTTTCAGAAAAAAACACATTTCTTCCTCAGCCCTCCCAATATGTACTATTTCTTGGGATCACATTTGCAGATCAGTTTGAACTCGTCTATCTGTATGTAAGCATTATAGAAACTCTTTCATGGGCTGTACCTTTTTTGTTTTCTTTCATAGTTTCCTTGCTCTTTGCTTTTTCCAGTTTGATTTCCAAACCCATTAACTTCTTTCCATTCATTTGGAGAGCTTTATCCAGATCCTCAGCAGATGAGAAGTCCACATAGCCAAACCGCCTGAAAGAACAGCATCCTTGAGATCTCAGCTGATCCATCTATGGCAGCAGAGAACATCAACAGAAACCCAACACCAGAGAGGTCTGCACTGGTCAAGTTCTAAGTGAAGTTAAAGTCTCATCACTACACCAAGCAACCACCCCAGCATCTTGAGGGGAACCAGCACCAGCACACTTGTACCTCTGAACAGATTAGTGCCAAATAAAATAAGCAGCAAAATTATACTGATGAACTCACTTGGAAGCACCGATTCTGACATCTAAAACTTCAATATTCTTCTTCCCAAAGAATTCTCTAAGGCCAGTCTTCAGCTCATCGAACTCCTTGGTGAAGGCCAAATTTCCAGCAAATACAGAGAAAGCTGATGTGGGTCCTTTAAATGGAAAGATAATGAAGTGGATTTTTTTAAGGCAGCCTTTAAAATTGGGAGTCAGACTCTAGACAACTTTAGCACATCAGTTTTTGCTCAAAAGTAACATCATATTTCAGTATTAAGTCCCTTAAAATCATCATTTGTGCTGGGAAACCCCACGTCTGACATCCTAGACCCTTTCACAGTTACATTCCTCATGCAACACAGTCTAATCACAGTCCATCAAACAAGCATCATTTGATGATCCCACACCACTTACCATCAGTTTTCTTTTTCTTGGGCTCTGGTGCACTTTTATTGGCCATTTCTTTCTTCCTCTTTCCAGGTGCTTCCTTGACAGGTTCTGTGACAGAAAACAAAACAACACTGAAAAATACAGACCCTTTTCCTACACTGAATCAACACAGGAGCATTAATCTTTACACCATTCATACACAAGACCTTCTCTTGTCACTCAGCAGCTGCTGCTCAGCACTTTAAAAGACCACTATGGCACAACATTTTTGCTCAAGCATCTTTCCTGTTATTAAGGAGTCACGGTCTCAAAAACATTTAAACTCACTTTCATCCTCACTTTCCTCCTCCGCATCCTCTTCATCCTCTTCATCATCATCATCCTCATCATCCTCATCATCATCCTCCTCATCTTCAGATTCTGCTGCCTTGGCTTTCACTGGTGCAGCCTTGGCTGGAGTGGTTTTCTTCACTGGAACAGGGGCTGTGTCCATGGCTTCATCCTCAGACTCTGAAACAAGATGAGCACAGTATTCAGACAGTTACACATTAAGCTCCTTTTGAAACTAAGAAAACAAAATACTGTTAAGCAAAATGCTTCTCATGCCTCCTTAAGTTTGTATATTGTCACGAAGAAAGCTTAATACACTTAATTTTTACAAAAGTTGTCTATCTCCCTTGAGTTTCACTGCACTAAAAAAACCCAATACTTGTTTACCAATAATAAAATTATACTAACAATAGGGAAATTAACATCCATTCAGCAACATGGACAACAACCAGCTAAAACCAGCTGTGCACACACTGCATCACTCTATCCCTAGTTACCTCCCTCCCCCAGCTCCCTTGAAGCGTTTAATAATAAACATACCATCCTCTTCTTCTTCATCATCCTCCTCATCATCCTCTTCATCCTCATCCTCCTCCTCAGATTCCTGCTTTGCTGGCACAGCTGCAGGCTTTTTGGCTGGTACTGCTGCAGGCTTTTTGGCTGCAGGCTTCACTGGCATTGGTGGTTCTGCTTCCTCATCTGCATCAACAGCACAAGTCTTAACTATTAAAGCTCAACAGATGAGTGGTATAGGTAAAAGGTACTTAGAGCTTCCCAAAATTTTGTCCAAAAGTTCAAGAAAAAGCAATCAAGAAACAAGGAGATGCTTTACAGGCTGTGTGTAAGGCAGCTGCAGCCCAAGCTTTCTTCCAAACTTCTTCCACTGCCCACCTCTCCTTCATAACCACTCTAATCAATGAAACCCCACCCCTCCTTAAGTATTAAAACGATACAAATCTTAAAATTCCAAAGGTGCTCACATTTAACGACTTGATTGAACCAGCTTTACTCAATGCGTATTTCAAAAGAAACTTACCAGAATCATCATCATCCTCCTCCTCATCATCTTCATCATCATCTTCTTCACTCTCCTCCTTCTTGACATTCTTGCCATTTTTTGCTCCTTTGGTTAGGACAGCAGCCTTTTTAGGAGTTGGAGCAAGAGCCTTTTTGGTCTGTGGAGCAGCCACAACCTTTTTTGCAGGTGTAATTGCCTTTCTTGCAGGAGTAGCAACTTTTTTTGCAGGAGTCGCAGCCTTCCTGGCTGGGGTAACAGCAACTTTTTGTGGTTTCTTCTGGGGGATCATCTGAAAGACACATTAGTGTAAGACTTATGCTGGCCTGCTTAAGCTACTATTACTTCACTATCAGACAAACATACAGCACCTGAAATCTAAAGCATATCCTTCTGACAGTTTCTGTTAAGTTATCTCAAATGCCCACTTGGATAGATCAATAAAGCTCAAACCTAGCTTTATCATGCTTTTAAGAGCCTACTCATAAACATCATAGCACCTCTAAATTCCATGTTCCTGAACCAAGACCAAGTAACATCTAATAGCATTCAGCATCTTTGAATTTTTACACTTCCACATTATCTGCATGTGACAAATCTCATATTCCTCAATACTAGAGTGATTAAGTACTCACTTGCTTATCAGCTTTAGGACAGCTTTAAGATCCCAGCAGTACTTACAAAAGTCTGGAAGAACACACTTAGCAGTCGACCTATTTTTTCCTCACACTTTGGCCTTATAAAATCCAGTTTCTTCTTTTAGTGAACTCAATGAGAAACACTAACTGTATATTAATGTCAAGTTGCAGCGTAACCCACAACCTCTCCTGATACTTCTGTAACACGTGCACCCTTTTGACTCCATCTCTAAATCAATCACCTCTTCTCCGCTGCTTTCATCTAGGTCAGAGGACTCCTCTTCCTCACTTTCCTCAAACTTTTTCGGGGGAGGAGCCATTTTTTTCTGTTTGATCTGATTCTTCGGGGTCTGAAAGAGAGCGAGAGCAGCAAATTTAGCTCCCGTGCTCACCCGGGCAGCCTGCGAACGCTCCCTCCGGCGGGCAATTGTCCCCACCACGTGGCCGCCCTCCGGCCCCCACAGCGCGCAAAGGGCCGCCCGAAGGTTGCGGGATCGCTCCCGCCGCTGCGCGGAGCCTTCCCGGGGGCGCGGGGGCCGCCCCGGGAGCGCCGCGCGCTCCCATGTGCTCGCTGTCCCCGCGCCCCACGTGGCCGCACTGTGACGTAGCCCCGCCCCCCCTTCCCGCGCCCGCTCGCACGCGGGGCCCACCCGCGTCCCTCACACACATGGACCCCGCACCCCGCTGCCCTCTCCGCTCCCGCCCCGCGTCCCCGCCCGCGGCCGCCGCATGGAGCAGAGCGGGACGGGGGGGGGCTTGAAACCGCTGCCTCCGGGCCCACGGCCCCTCCCCTCGCCGCCATCTTCACGGCGAGAGAGATCAGGCCTGGAGCCACCGCGCGGCCCGAGCGCCGAGAAGGCGCTCGGCCTTCCCTCCCCGATGTGCCGCCATCCGCACGCGCCCGCCCCGTCATAGCGGCGTCCGTCCGCTGCCTGCGCGATGGCTGCGCCCCGGTGCCCTTACCTTGGTGATCTTCACCATGATGGCGGCTGTGAATGGCGGCGCAGGGGCGGCGGCCGGGCTGTATCGGGAGTGGGGCGGGCGCGTCCGGCGGGGCGGCGGCGCGGGGAGATAGGGCCGCGGGCGTGCGGCGGGAGCAGCNCCGCCCCCACCGCCTACGCCCCGGCCAATCGCCGCGCGCGCCGCGCCGCCCGGCCAATCGCAGCCCCCGCCCCTCGAGCCGCTGCGCCAATCGGCGGCGCTCTGCGATCAGCCAACCGGAGGGCGCGTTACAGCCCCGGGCCGTGCGGCGGGGGGCGAGCGCGGGGGGACGCGCCGCACGCTCGGGAGGACCCGGCGGCAGCCAATGGGACGGAGGCAGCTCGGCGCCTGCGCGCTGATTGGGTGGCGAGGCCGGGCCAAGGGAGAGCACGTGGCGGGCGGCGGCCACGTGGTGGGACCGGGCCGGGGTCCCCGGGGTCCCGGGGGTCTCGGGGCTGGGAGAGACGCTGCTGTTCCCCGGCAATGCCGGCTGTTCCGCCTGGCCCTGCGGCAGCTCGGTGCCCGGCGTGGAACTTGGCCCGGGCACGCTTTTGCCTTCTGCTTTGGGACTGGGTTCGCCCTAGCGCTGTCTCTGATACCTCTTCCACCTCGCCCTGCATCCCCTCCCCGACCCATGGGAGGCACTAAGCACCGTGAACAGCTTGAAGAAGCATCCGTAGGAGCCGGTCGGTGTGCTGCTGCTGAGGTTGCAGTTGGCACAGGAACACTGCAGCTGCCACCCGTCACTGCTTCAATCTGGGAGAAAAGGCCCAAAGTGGAAGAAAAATATAAGCCTGTGCTTGCCCGGTGGATATTTTTGAATTCAGTCACTGCAAGAAGACTCTACTTTTCTGCCTGTGGAGCTTTTACCTGGTGGCTGTAAAGTCAGGGTGGAAATGAGCCCAGGGCAGAATCGGCACCCCTGTTTCACTTGTCACTCTGTTGGCAGGGCTGAGTGCTGCTTTGCCCCTGCCTAATACAGAGCAGCCTCCAGTGCTGGGGTTTCCTCACTGCCTTACATCCCCTACCACTTCAAACTGGGCATCCAGCCAGCTCCTGGGGGCTCCTGTCTCAGGCATGGGTGACTAGCAATTTGCCCTTCCAAGGCCTACT
Source organism: Anthoscopus minutus (assembly GCA_013399455.1). Taxonomy (NCBI): domain Eukaryota; kingdom Metazoa; phylum Chordata; class Aves; order Passeriformes; family Paridae; genus Anthoscopus; species Anthoscopus minutus. The sequence goes on from VWYI01034028.1 coordinate 58,588, forward strand.
TGAGAGAAGTGCCTGACTTGGGGAACACGGGATCCTACTGAGCCCTAGAATAAAAATGCATTCTCAATGAATGCCATTTTGCACAGCCCTGATGCCCTTGAGGGGACACTCCAGGATTGTTCAGTGCCACCTAAAGCAATGGATGCCCTGTGGATGAGGCAATATACCTGGCACCTGGGCTGTCCTAGTCCCTCTTTCTACTCTGCTGGGTAAGGAGAGGCAGTTTTCAGGCAAGCTGAGCCATAGCTAAGGGTTCCTGCTCACTGAGAGGTAATGGAATCATTCCTGCTCACTGAGAGGTAATGGAATCATTCCTGCTCACTGAGAGGTAATGGAATCAATCAGCCTCTCCCAGTGTGAGCCAAGCCAGTGGAGAGCCTGCCAGTATGGGCAGAGAAGGAGCTGGAACAGCTGGGATTGCCCATGTCCCAGCCCTGGTCACATACATGCAGGCAGATGGGGATCCCATCTGGGAAAACCCCTTGTATAGGGCAGCTGGACTCTACCTATGAAATAGCAATGTCTGGCTCATGTCCCACTGTGTGCTGCAGGAGCTGTCCCCAAGTGTAGCCCAAGGGGATACGGAGTAATGAAATGCAAGACAGAGACCTGATAGTGATTATTCACTGTGAATCAAGAGCTGATTGCACTCTGCTCACCATGCATGTGGTGCAACAAAATCCATGTGTGTAGCATGATTGCCTGAACAGCTCTGCTGCCTGTGCTGGGGCTGGCCTTGGTTCCTCTCCGTGCAGTGGGAGGCTGGTTTGCCATGAGAAAGGTACAACTGTTGCTTTAGCCAGGGGCAGTTTTGGCAGCTGGGACACTGTATGTGTCCAAAAACAGTGCCAGCAGTGAGATTTGCAAAGGGCTGGGCTGGCAGCTGGCCAGTCTTGGTTCCCAACCCTGGCAGGGGGCTTCTCAGAATGGCCTGTGTTCCATCTCTTTCCCCAGCAGTGTGTTGGAAGGTTGTCCTTGCCTCTGGCGTCTCTGAGGCTGCAGCAGAACTCAGTGTTTGAGGAAAGGAGCACAGCACCCTGTGCAGAGGAGTGAGAACCAGTACTGCCCATGGGGCTGCTTCGTGTCAATCCATGCACCGTGTTAATCCATGCTCCCTATCAATCCATTCTCCATGTCAATCCATTCTCCATGTCAATCCATGCACTGTGTTAATCCATGCTCTCTATCAATCCGTTCTCCATGTCAATCCATGCTCCATGTCAATCCATGCACTGTGTTAATCCATGCTGCATGTCAATCCATTCTCCATGTCAATCCATGCACTGTGTTAATCCATGCTCTCTATCAATCCATTCTCCATGTCAATCCATGCACTGTGTTAATCCATGCTGCATGTCAATCCATTCTCCATGTCAATCCATGCACTGTTAATCCATGCACTGTGTTAATCCATGCTCCCTGTCAATCCATTCTCCATGTCAATCCATGCACTGTGTTAATCCATGCTCCATATCAATCCATGCTCCATGTCAATCCATGCTCTGTATCAATCCATGCCCTGTGTTATCCACACACCATTGAGCAGATCTGGATACAGCCCAACTCTGCCAGCTGCTGTTATGGCCAAAAAGGCCCCAGGATGCTGCAGGGAGGAAAGCAGCCAGGACATTGCAGATGCCAGTGTTTAGACTGTTCCCTGTGTCCTATGTGTGGCCAGGATTTCAAGTCAGCCTTAGCACTGGGTAGGAGGACAGACACTTGCCAGTGGAGCAAGGCCAGCCTTTTTCTGGGACACACCACATTGCAGGGCTGTCCCAGTGGCACAGCACAGTCCAGCTCCTCTGCAGGCAGCTCCAGGAATTTCAAGGCTGAGGGAAGTCTCACAGAGAAGCATCAGTGAGAGGGGTAATTTGGCCAAAAGAGCAGGTTTAACAGCTCTATTTGTGCAGTAAATATACTTTAGGTCCTCTTATGGCTGTCTCTTGTTGTAGCATGTCTGTGGCTTAGGAGTGTTGATCTAATTCCACAGTTAAAGGGAATTTAGCTGGTTCAGTGGAGACCCCAGGAGGGATTTGCCATGGATTCTGTTTCTGGCCTAGCACTCTCACGTGACCCTGTGCTTTTCCCGAGCCTTGCAGCGCTGGGAACACCTCACCCGGATGCTGCCCAGGGCTTGGGGGGGAACAGGGCTGCGAGGCAAACGCGGCTGCCCAAAAGCTAGGAAAATTGGGTGGCCAGCTCGAAGGGGAGCCCCGCAGGAATCCCAGATGAGGTGAGTGTCCCCAGACGCCCCGTTCAGCCTGTGGCCGGTCGCGGCTGCGTGTTTCCACTAGATGGTGACAAAAGGCTGCCTGTCCCGCGTGGGAGCCCGCGGGGACACCCGGCTCCCCCAAACCCGGCGCCGCTGAGCGGGACATCCTGCCCTGCCTCCTTCGTCGCTCCCAGGGGATCCCGGGACGTTTTTGATACTCGCCGGGTATAAGCAGCAGCCAAGTGCAGTCGGGAGAGAAGTTTTACCTGTGGCTGATGCAGGCGTCTGCTGCCAAAAAATGGTCAAGGCTCTTCAGCAAACACCCAGTGGGTGCTCAGAGAAGGGGGAAACGAGCTAAAAAAGCAATCAAACGCGTCCCTGAGCACCCTAGGCTGACATCCCCTGCTGAGTAGTGGCCCAATGTGTATGGCATGGCAAAGGTGACAGAAAGAAAAAACCAAAAAAACCCAAAACAACCCCCCCAAAAACAAAAACCACAACAACCACCACAAACAAAAAAAACCCCAACCAACTATAAAAGCAAATTTACTAATCCTAGGTCTGGGTGCTGCTCAAAACCTCTTGAACAACCCTATGTTTGACTGGGAAATCCTTTTCCCCTCTTGCTGCCCACGTCATCCCATCATGCTGCTCCTATGCCAGCAGAAGGTACCACAGCTGATGGATCCAGCAGTGCCAGGCACTCAGGGCTTGTCCTCTCCCTACCCACAGATTAATGCAGTACAGCAAATGAGATGGGACTGTGTAATAGCCTAATTAAATCTTTTCTTCATTATCCCCCTCTCTGTGCCAAGAGGAGTGTCCTCAAGGATGATGAGTATGAAGTGGGTGCAGGGCTTGCTGTGACAAATGGCACTTAATTCAAGTAGCCACAGAAAAGTGCAGGTCCTCTGCCTTGAAACTGGCATTTGGGACACACTGGGCTGCAGGGATGAAAGTCAGCAGTGCCTGGCAGAGTATGGGATTTCTTCTCTGGGAAGCATCCTTTTTTGAGGTGGGATGCTGCAGCAATTGGCATGGGCCCCTGGAGCCAGGCATAACCATTGTCACTCTGGCAGATGCTGGGTGATAACCCAACACATCCCTGTGCCATTTCCTGGGGTTCATGGACAAGGAAACCTACAGGTAACTCTCACAGGGAGTTTTGTGCAGATTTAGTCTTCACATGACCTCCAAGTATTCCTTGTAGTGATCATTTCTCATACACTGCAGAGTAAAAGGGGCTTTCTCTTTCCAGAAGGAGCCAATTCCCCTAAGATGTCCCATCTGGCAGGCCAGTTCCGCTCCCCAACACCCCTTGCTGGAGCTGGCAGCAAGATCTTGTGGTCTGCCTGTGAGCACACAGCAACCCAGAGCTGCCCAGCCAGGTGGACTCCCCACTGGATCTGCTCAGCAAGAGAACAAGTGCAGCTCTAGAAAAAAGAATGTATGAGAGAAACGTGGGACTGAAAGAAGACAAATCAGGACTGGGAGTCATGGAGCAATTTGGGAGGTGAGAGGAGACCTTTGGAGCACCCTTCTCTCTCCACTGGAGTAGAGAAACTCCAAGTGGAGAAAGTCAGGGAGATGGGAATAGGCAGGCATTTTGAAGCAATGTGTGCAAATCCTTTATAACCCAGGGAAAGTCAATCTGGAGAGAAGCTACAGGTGATCCCAGTTCAGCAATGCCAGGCCAGTAGCCAGAGCATGTCACAGTTCCATGCAACTGCACATCTTCCTGCAGTGCCCTGCAGCATTTGGGAAGGCTTTCCAGGACCTTTGTGGAGACAGCCCAGAGGGGGAAGCTCCTCTTTGCATGGGCATTTCTGTGGATCCTATTCATCTCCCAGAGCTAGGGCAATAGGGAATAGGATCCAGACAAGCACTGGGTCTCCAGAGATGACTGTCAAAACATCCACGTAAAACATCTGCACACTCTTGTGGCTCAGCACATCTGCCCCTTGGTACAGCTCCACGGAGCAGTGACCTGGGGCTTTGTCTCAGTTTGTTCACATTTTACCTGCTGGAAGCTCCCTCTGCTCCCAGGCCTGCGTTGGGCTATTTCCATTTCATGGCAGCTCCCGGGCGCAAGGCCAGTGGAAGGCAGACACTGCCTGGAGCAAACCCAAACCAGGGAAATTTTTTTTTTCCCTTCTCAATAATAAAAAAAAAAAAGTTTAAATCTTTGTTGAGTCCAAACTGAAAAAGCAGGTGACTCTCTCCACTCCCCTGATAAGATCACAGGTTTGATCCCCATATGGATTCATTCACTTAAGAATTGAATTCAATGATCATTGTGGATCCCTTCCAACTCAGAATATTTCTGTGATATCAGAGTTTATTTTTGTGCTTGTATCTGAGTGAGGGGGTAAGCTCATCCCTGCTTGGGAGCCACTTGCACCCATCACTCAGCAAAGGCAGTGAGCACCATGGCATGATGAACCTGGGGCTGCCCTATGTCCTTACCTCTAGAATCAGAACAGAGCCAAAAAACATCAGAGAGAGCAGAGCCACACACACATACACACGTGTCCCCAGTATAATATGTCCCAGCCTCTGCCAGGGAGCAAGAGCCAAAACTGCTCTAGGAAACAGGCATCAGTGCCAGTGGGAAGTGCTGGCTGGCTTCTTAAGCCCAGTGGGAAATGTTCTGTTGTTCCCCCAAAGAGCTTCTGTCCTGTGTTCTCCCAGCTAAAATTGCCCACTGAGCCCCATCCATGCAGCTTGCAAAGCCCCTGTCCCAGCTTGCTGCTGTGAGGGAAGAGCCACCCCAAGGGCTCTCATGGGTTCATGGTCCAGCCATGGGCTGAGCCTTTTGGAAAGAGTTACTTTGCCCTTGACTCTTCCTGCAGAGCTGAAGCAACCTGGCATGTGTCAAGGTGTATAGACCACCTGAGAGCCTGGGAGAGGTCAGAGCTAGGGCATTAGGGAGACTGAGCCCATCCAGATTTCACCATCCATCTGCTCCCTTGCAGCAAGCTCCATCAACAGGAGGTTCAAAGCAAAAGCTGAACGTATTTTTCCAGCCCTGACCACTCTCAGACTGTTTGTGCCTCATTCCAGCAGCACATGGGGCTGTTTCACCTACCAGATCTCATCACAGAAATTCCCACTTGTAGGATATGAGATGAAACCGCTGCTTTGAAACTTCCTATGATCATAGTTAAAAATAAGACTTAGAGCAATAATTTCCCCACTGTTGGTGCCTCAGACCTGAAAAACCTAGTCCTGAATGACCCAGTGGTGTCTCATTTAGCTGGGCATGCTGTGATCATGATGTCTGCATCCAGTGAGGGAGGTGAGAACATGGTTTCTTGGGGAAAAGTCCTCTCCTTCCCATCCTGTACAAGCCATCAGCTCATCTCCCTGTGTACAAAATGCAGAGGAAGCTTAAAGCAGACTGAAAATGGCACTGAAAATTACACTGCATCTCTCCTGCTCAGTTTTAATTGTAGAGCAAAAAAAGAAGGCCATTGATTCATCCAGCTGGGTAATTAAATGCTTAATGCTATTGACTATAAAGACATTATGGTTCAGCAGCCCAACACTAATGCATTAATAATTGCTTACATCATGGCAAGGAAGGGGCACAAGCTGCTCCTCAGGAGCACAATAGTTACATGGGACGGGAGCACACAGTGAAAAACCTCAGGGGCTGAATTAGTGCCATGACAACCTGCAGGAGTGAGAGTTCATCTCAGGGAGCAGGGGAACAGGGAAGGGATACAAGGACCTTGGAAGAGGGGGCAGCCCCTATCCCAGGGAAATCCCCTGGCCATGGCAGTGGGAGGAGAGTCTGGGCACTGAGCATCAGTGCTGCCACCGGCACAGCTCTAGGATGTTGTCAGCCACAGGATCAGGAAGATGAATCTGAGCAGTACAGCTCTTTTATAAGCAGCCATGGCAAAGGCACGAGAAGGTCTGCTCACCTCCTGCTGCACTCTGCATTCCCAGTAATTAGCATATTTACTGGGCACATGATGTGGAGCAGAGGCCAGAGCCTACACATTGCCTGGGATTAGGCACATAAAAGTGAGCTGAAGTGAGCACTGCTCCAAGCTGGAGTGGCTGATTTGCTAGCTGGAAGAAGCAGAGTGAACCCTCAGAACGTGGTGTGCTGGTGGCTACTGGGCACTTCTCGAGGGGGTCTCACCCAGTGAAGGATGGAGGCTGCACTGCCTCCCACCTGCAGGGACCTCAGAGCCCAGCACATGGCAGAAATCCCATGTCCCATGGACAGAGGGGATGCTTAAGGGCCATTTATAGAAGATGGAGGAAGGAAGGACCAGCAGCATCACCGGGAGAGCAACCCTTTTCAAGAGCATTCTCTGCTGAGTTCTTTTCCACCTCCCCAGGACTGCCCCTCCAGCCATGGCACACTGGGTTACCCCACCTGCAGCCACTTCAGGGACTGAGCAGACATGGCCTAAAAAGCCACCAGAGGCAAAATTTCTGCCTAAGCTTTCAAACCCATGTCAAGAGCCCAAGGGTAAGGGGAGCCCACACAGCCCTTCCTGACTTCCAGCATAAAAACCAAAAGCACTTGCAATTTCCTCTGAGCAAACCCAAGTACAGATCATGTTGTCAAACTCTTATTTGATTTGTTTTCCTGGTGGTTCTGCACCGTTTGCCTTCATTACTTTCTCTGCCCTGTGCCATAGTCCAATAATGCAGCATCTGCCCAATAAAAGGTCCATGAATATAATTTACAAGTAGTTGGCACCTTATGCCTTGTCTGGCAGGGCAGTCTCCCTGGGTACACTGCTGATTGGAAAAAGTGTGGATTTTACAGTTATTCTCAGTGGAGTAAATAACCTCTGAGCACTGTTTGTAGCTTGACTTGTCTTTGTGAGGTTGCAATTCTCCCAAACATTTGATTCATGGCATGAAATTGAACCTCTTTAAGTATATTTCTTTAGAGAGTCTTAAAAAAAAAAAAAAAAGGTCTGGAAAGAAAGAGAAGGGAAGGTGCTTTCTTACAGCCCCAGAGACGAGGAAGAAGGTGCCTCTGGTGCTTTGGATAAATCTGAAGGGGAAAACTGAGCCAGGGGAGAAGGAGCACTGGTTCTCCCAGTGTCCCACCTCCCTAGGTAAGGCAGCCCTGACTGGTTGAGCTGCTGCATTTACTCTAGAAAAGCCTTTCTGAGACTGTGTGTATAACAGCCTTAAAAACCCCTAAACAGGGTTTGTTGGGTTATTATATAAATGTTGGGGTAAACATTTCCTGAGGATGCTGTGAGGGTAAAGGAACACATTGCTGTGTCTCTACACTCCTTTGCTCTGAGGCTTTGGGATGTGCCTGTGCAGTGATGGGCAGAGGTTGGGGGCTGTGCTGTGGAGCAGTGCTTGCTCTGCACCCTTTTTCAGAAGCAGAATGAATCATCACCCCTATGGGTGCCAAACCCTGCACCTTCCAGGCTAGGAGCCTCATAGCCTCGTGCCTAAACTTGCTGAAATTGGTGCAGGTGGCATCACCCTGTGCCTTTGGGCTGAGGAGTGCCCACACTAGTCCTGCTGCCTTTCTGGGGCTCATCCTGTGCCTGCACCCTCACCCTGGCTCCAGGTATCATTCCCAGGGAGACTGAGCTGCTCCACACAAAGTGGTTCCCGCTGCAGGGCCAGAATCACCCAAACCTTGAGGGTCATAACAGATGCCCAGTGGATGAGCCACTGCATGGGAGGGAGCAAACCTGTTTGGAAAAGGAGATCTCGCTGCAAGAAAGGTCCAAAAGAAAAAGGGGAAATTTAAGGGTGAGTCCAAACATTTACAGCCACAATGGTGCCAGATTTCTCTATTTTAATGGGTTTTCTTTGGTCCTATCACACTGTGGGTGAAGGCTGCCTGTGCAGAGAGGAGAAAAGCAGTGTCTGTTGAGTGCTGCCCTGGGCCCCTCATGAACACCTGCAGCAGTACAGGGCTTAACACAGAGCTTGTCTCACCAACCATCTGCCAAAGCCTTGGCCAAAAGACAGGCTGAGGCAATTGAAAAGGTCCTGCAGCCTGGCCAAGTGTGGGGGACCAAGAGCTGCCCCCGCTTCTAACTCAGAATTGGGAGACAAGTGCATCCCCAGGTCCCTGCCCTGAGACCAGCTTTGCTGGAAAACCAGCTAGAGGCAAATCTTGGTGAGTCTCAAAGGGCACCAAGCTGCACTTGCGCTGTCATCACTGCAGGACTAGTGCAGTGCTCCACACTCTGAGCTTCATCCTCTTGGTATTGAAAGGCGCATTTAGCACAGAAAGGGTTGGAGAATGCAGAAATGAAGCAAGCAGGAATAGTCTTTGCTTACTCATATTGAGCCATCTCTCTTTTACCCAGTGCCTCAGACCAAAGTGGCACAAATCAGGACCCATTTTTCTACCTCTGCTGCCCTTACTTTCACCTACAGAAATGAGAGCTTGTTCCTGCCACCACTGAGTCTGGAGCAAAGGCTCTGAACAGCAGGGTTCAGAGGTACAGCAGCAACCCAGGAGCTCACAGCAAAATGCCTGGTTGTTTTCTGGGGAAAAAAAGTTAAATCCTTCTCTTGTAGGATAAGCCTGGTTTTGTGGGGCACAGAGCAGCTTCTTGGAGGAGAGAAAATTAGAGCAGGAAGTCCTGAAGATGCCAACAAGTGCCCTCTGGCCACACCACACTTATGAGTGTCCCAGCTTCCAAAAGCAGTTACTGTGGGGTGACCTATGAACTCACACCCTCTAGTGCTGCAGCACAGGAGGGGACACAGCTGAAGCAAGTCCCTTGGCAGAGCAGGACTGCAGTGGGACCATGTCTCCCTGCAGTCTGTGCTTGGAGATGCTCTGGCTCCCTCTGGGTATTAAATCAAAATGATACCAGATTGCTTGGCCTGGTCTTTCCTGTTGTTTTAAATTGTTCTCCCAGTTCCTGGCTCAAGCACAGTCAGAAAAATCATCACTGTGACAGAAAAGCTGTTGGGACATCCTGAATGGGCCTGCAGATCCACAAACCTATTTCTAGGAGGTTTGGAGAGGAAACCATGGACGATGCAGAGGGTGCCTCAGCACTGACCCCAGCCTCTCCCAGCACATGCCTACAGAATAAAATTGCACCAATGTCAGCCAAAGGACCCGTTCAGCTCTGTAGCTGTTGGGCTGGGGAGATGCTAAACTTCTGGGGCAAGGAAGCAGGCCAGGAGCTGGGAGGAATTGCAAGACACAGAGAATTCCTCCCAACAACTGAGGAGATGCTCACAGATACAGCCCGTTAGACCAATCTCAGCTCCAAGGGTAGGTGGTTTCCTACTGCAACCACTGGCTTTTGGAACAGAATTAAATTGTTATATCTCCCAGCTATGCCTGCACAGAGACAATCAGCACAGAGACAAAAATTTCTAGGAAGATAAACCTTTAAATTCTTCTACTGTGACACTCACCCCAACCCACTGGGTGCAAATGGGTGCTTTTCAGTGCGATTATTACCATTTACCATGTTTTCCTTCTTTTAGCTTTTTGCTGCTGTATATCGAATTCAACCATCCTTAATTAAATCAGTAGAAATGCATCTCCCCTCTTCCATGGGAAGGGCCTGAAGGAGTCCTCACCCAGCCCTCATCTTGCAGATGATGCTTGAGCACAGCACTTGCTGCTGTGTTTCAGGTTCCTGCCAGATGGACTCACCGCCTGTCAGTCGGGATTGCCACAGAAAAATCAGAACGAAACCCAGCTCAGACCATTTGCTTTTCCATCTGTGCAAGGCGGGTGTTTAAATCAGCGCCGGCAGAGACGCTGGGGCCAGAATAAGTTTGGAGAACTGAAGAGCTGTAGAGAGATGTGTATTTTCCTTTAGCCAGAGCAGAAATCACTGGAAAACACCAGAGGAACGAAGAGCTCGCAAAGCACGATGCAAAAAGTCAGCTTGAGCCTGGCATTGCTGACATGGCTCCCAGGATGGCTTGGGGCTGTAGGTGTGGGAGACAAGAGCAGAGCAGGCAGCAGCAATATCCTCCCCACTCCTTATTAATATAGCGGCGAGGCTTGATGGGTCTCCTAAATTATAATGTCTTTCTTGTCATTAACTTGATTTCTTTCTGGTGACAGCAGCAGCAAATTGGTCCCAGCTGTTCTGAGCAAGAGATGAGAAATTAAAAGGAATTAGACAAGCCAAGTGCTGGAGGGGTTGGTGTGCAGGGGAGGGGGTACTTTGGGCCAGAGATGACCAAGGAGGGGAGATGGGATGGGATGGGATGGGATGGGACGGGACGGGATGGGACGGGACGGGACGGAACGGGACGGGACGGGACGGGACGGGACGGGATGCAGTCATGGGGGTAGTGGCAAATGCCAGGCTGGGAAATGCCAGAAATAGGCTCAGGGCTCACCCTTCTCCCTGCAAGCAGGGCACTGAAAAGCAGGTGCCTGCCACAGTGAAGTCTGTCTGGGGAGGGAACAGCCATGTGTGTGCATGTTGCTGCTGTGTGCATGAAGCTGCTGCCATGCAAGAGGACACCACATGGACCCCCTCAGGGATTCCCCCCTCTAGTGATTTCCCCCCTCTGAGGAACAATCCCTGCCTGGGGATGAAGGAGGGCAGTGCTGCTAAGCTTTGCAAGCTGGTACAAGCAAGTTTCAGGCAGCAAGGAGTTTTTATCAGCTGTTCTGGAAGAGGCCAGGCACAGGAACTGAGGAAAAACAGATCTATGTCTGTGTCTCCGTTTTCTGCCACCTGTTGGCAGCTCTTGCCCCTCAGGGACTGCCTGCCCTGCCAGGGCATGGAGAGGGTCTTGGAGAACTTGTCCATCAGTCTCTGCCAAATACCTGCTGAGAACTCCCATCTTGACAGCCCTAGGCTGAATCCTGTGTGAAATACACAGCTTTTGACCTGGCTTGTAGCCCCAGGGCCAGCTGGAACCATCCTGTGCCTGCTGCAAGCTCCGGGGGCAGGCAGGAGGGGATGTCTTATGCACAGTCTCAGCATCCTTAATGTGAGATGGCCATTAATGTGACACAGTCACTCCAACCGCCCAGGAAAGATAGCAAGAAAGATGAGCTTGGCCTCTGAATCCTCTCAGACAGCTTTATCCAATGTGTCACATTAAATAGTCCTGAACTGAGAAGACAAACTTGCCCTGGCTTCCATGATAAGCACAAAGAGTGATAAACCCACGTAATTAAAGTCTGCCACTGTAATAACACTGCAGCAGAGACAGCTGGAGTCTAGCCCTGAGCCTGGGTCCATACCTTGGGTTTTACTTGTTTTTCACTCAAACTTATTTTGGAGAGATTCACCCCAAGCACTGCTGGGTGCCAGGAGGGAAGGGAAAATGCCATCTGGGCATGGTGGAGTGGAGGAGCGAGAACTGTTGTTCTCTTCCTGGCTGTAACACAAAGAAGTCTTTAGCAGAAGCAAATGCCCTCAAAACCATATTTGAAGAGGAGCTGACTTTATAGAAAAGAACATGGTTTACAAGTAGGCATTTCCCCTTGAGGTACTACACCATTGCCCTTAGAAGCCTGGTCAGGGACAATGGGGACTGCTCAGGGACCAGTTTCACTGCTCCTAATTATATATAAGACATGATAAAAGTTAGGTTTTTCCAGTCTGGGCTTCCCAGCCTTCCTCTTCATGCTGGAATTTGCTCCACCCCAATGAGACCTGGAGGGCTGGTGCCCCCTCATCCACCACATGCCAGGGGACCAGGGCAGACCCTGGGACTGGGTATGCTGGGGACCCTAAGCAGAGCCTGTGGGGCTGTAGGAAAGCCCTTTGCAGACTGTTGTCCTCCAGGTCAGTCTCAGGGCCCTGAGCTCAATCCCCCCTGTCCTGCCAGCAATTGCAGCCAGTTGTTAGCAGTCCACACTTGCCTCAGAGCTCAGCCATCCAGCCGACTTCAATCCACTTACTGCAGTGCTAATTATCTTTCCTCACTTTCATTTCTTAACCAAAGTGTCCCCATGAACAAAATTAAGCATCACACAGGCTTCTCTGACATAAATTCTATCATCTTTAGCAACCACACAGTTGCACAGGAGAAGGTGTGGGCTAACCAGTCTCTCTTTTCTAACCCATTGTTGTAGGGTTTTAACTCTGCCCCAGCTGATGCCTGTGAAGGTGCCCAGTGGCTTTAATGGGTTGTCCCTGCTAGACTGTGGGGAAGGGCACTGTGCATTGCATCCATGTCCTTCCCCTCACCCTGCCAGCAGGACAGTGGGATTTCAGGCACAGAACAAAACACAGTCCTTCACTTAGAGATGCCCTTTGTCCCTCTAGTGCTGGTGTTTTCCTTCCCTGTGTGCCTGAGGTGGGGAGAGATGGGGTAAAAGGACCCCATCACTTCCCTGCACATAGTCCCTCCAGGGCTGTTGGGTTTGCTGTGACATAGAGGAGAGTGTCCCTAGTGCAGATGACAGTCACAGTGCACCACTGCTTAGTCAGCCTGAGCACACAGAGCTGCACCTGAGCTCCTCCATCCAGGCCCTTGGCTGGGCTGTGCTCCCCACACTGCCTCTTCCCAGCCTCCCTGCACTGCATGGCTGCCTGGAAGCTGATTTCTGTGAGAATCCTGGCTCTTGGGGAAGCCACTGAGGAGCCAGGCAGGAAGATGGGCTGCCTCTGGTATGGGACTAAAAACTGAGCCCAGAGGTGTCCCTGAGGAGCAGAATCTAATTCTACATGTATACACACTAGGGGCTGGACTAGCAAACATTCAAAGGTCCCTTCCAATCTGAAATATTCCATAATTCTGTAATTTCTTGCTGTCTGTTTGCCTTCCTGCCTATGTTGTGCTGCCCATCACCATCTGTAGGCACTATGTGTTGACTTTTCACCACCACTACTAGCCTGGAATAAAGGGAATAAATGAAATATGATTTTAAAAGCAGCCTAAGCTCAAACCCAGCACAGTTTCCTGACATCCACATTTTTCTGCTTCCATCCTCCCCTAACAAAAGCTGGGATCTTGATGGGAAAGGCTGCTGTGCTGCATCCATGGCTGATCAGCCCAAACCTGTTCCCCTGCCCAGCCCTAAACAGGGACTGCTCATTCCCAGGCTCACAAGAGCTTTGCCAAATTCCCACTGTACAGCTTTTCCCCATCCCATGGCTGTGTGAAGGAAGGGGAAAAACAACTCTTCCCTTGAAACCATTTTCCCTTGAAAAGGGGCAGCAAAAAAATCCACTGGCACACTCTGGAGCCATTTATCATGGCTACAAATATACAAGGCAATTGCTGTAAAACTTGAGTTTGGCTCTGTGAAGGAAAAAAAACCCCACTCCATGCTTGTTACAAACAATCACAGTACAAAAAAAAAGCCTTACAAGGCTGGGGCAGCCTCATAGATGGATTGCTTTTTAATCCCCAAAGCTATGGTGATAAATCTTTTCACTGGAAGCTCTGGAAATACTGTGTCACTCAGGGCATGCAGCAGCATGGGGGGAAAACAGTTCCAGGAGCTGAGCAGGCATGGGGGCAGGAGGGTTCTCCTGCAGCCAGGAGCAGGTGATTATGCAGGAGCTGGCAGTTGGACAGAAGCTGCTGTAAGTCTGGGAGGACAGATGGACAAGTTTTGGGAAACAGTTCTTAGGAACCAAAGTGTTTGGAGAGGAGATGGTGGCATGGAGCCCAACCTGACCACATGCTCCGTATTGCAGAGACAGAGAGATGCTTCTCCCAGCTCTGAGCAAAGACATGGAGCAATGGCATCCACACACTCCCTGTATCTCCTGGCCCCTCAATTTACCTCTGCTCTGACCCATCTGGCGTCCTCTGGGCTCTGAAATATTTATTTGACTCCTAGGCAGTGTTTTGGAGGGCTCTTTCTGCCCAGCCATCCTGAAGCACCAGTCATTCCCCTGGCCAGTTACATGGGTGAGAGCAGTGGGAACAACTTGTCCATCCTTGCCTTCTGCATTTCCCCATCCCACAGGGGCCTTTGCTTCTATATCACCTCCATGGCAGGAATAATCCCTCTAATTTATACTGGGAAGGTGGCAGGGGCCAGACTGATCCTGAGGGCTCAGGACAGTGGGGAGCATCATTCTTGGAGTAAACAGCTCTGTAAAATTCCCTTCCTGGGGGCTGCAATGAGCCTGAGGCAGGAAGAAGTCATCAACCTCTGCCTTCCCAGTGGTGATGTGTAAAATGCTCTTCATGAAACCATTCTCCCTGAGGAGATCAGTTCCTTTTTTATTAGGTTTCATGCAGATTTTACTATTAATTATAAGATTAAAGGACTTGCCCAGCAGCCTTTGATTCCAGCATCTCTTGGGAGCCTGGCTGGCATGTGGTACCCGGGCAGTCTCCACATCATCAAAACCCAGCCAGGGGAGCAAAGTTTGCCCATACATCTCCACCCAGAAATTGCCACCAGCCATGCTGCAGCTACATCTCTGCCAAGCTTTTGGGATGTTTTACAGGGTGATCCTGGCCCAACTGTGCATGTGGATGGTGGGGCAGCTCCAGCATCACCACCCAAAATACCAGGGCTTGAGCTGCATATTCCTCTCATGCATCTCAGAAAGGAGTATTTAGGATCACCAAGGGGCATGGGGATTCCCAGGTCAGGAGATGTCTGGGCAGCTGGGAATGCAAGGCTGGATAAAGGCAAAGCCAGTGCCTCACCTTTCTGGCTGTTCTGGACTCCATCCCAGCCATGCTGCAGCTGAGGATTCTCTAAAAAAAACCCTGGGAGCACACACTCTGACACTGATCAAGATGCTTGAGCTGCAGCAGCCACAGCTGTATCCATGCACAGCTGTATTCCTGCACAGCCTGGATGTTCAGGAGCAGCAGGACAAGTTTGCCAATGTGCAGCACGAGGGACCCCAAAGCTCCACACAGACGTCTGTCACTACATTATAAAATACTATCGACTGCCTATTAAAAAGCCATTCTCTGGAGATTTGTGGCTGAGGAAGCAGCTGGGTGAAGTGAGGTGGGGCAATAATGGCCATCAAGGAGGCATCAGTCACATCTGCCCACGCAGCAGCAACAAGGGGCCCCACATGGCTGCTGGGGTGCTGTCCCCTGCCAGGACATCACCGACAGGAGAGAGAGAGAGAAGATGGAACTGACACATCTTAGTGCCCTCAGCCACACTGACATCCTCCAGAGAGAGCCTGCAAGCAGTCAGCAGGACCCTGAAAGACAAAGTTACTGCAGCCCAGCGCCCACCCTCACCCAGCAGCACCCATCAGGACCCCTCAAGGGCTTTGCCCATGGCAGATCTGGCTGTCAGATGGGGAGCAGGGGAAGCAAGCTGCACTGCCTCTGAACTAGGGACTGGGTAGATGGGGGCAGGAGGGAGTATGCAAGCCCCAAACCCTGTCTCTTGATCACTGGCCTGGCTGTGGTCCCATGGAATGTGCTTAGGAGGGGCTGGAACCAGAGCAGCAGCTGCCAATGCTCTGCCTGGGGCTTGCTCATCCAGTATTTTGCTCCAGCAAGCCTCAGGCTAGCCCACACTGGCCAGAGGCACGACTATGTGATGCTGAGCCAGGGGAGCCTCCAGAGCTGGCCGTGAGGGAGCTGGGGCTGAGTAAGTAGTGCAAAACAAGAGCTCAAACTGCTTGGGCGGTCCCTCAGCTCCCATTTCAGATCCTCAATATTTCATCCTGCAGGACCTGGTGTACACGAGGAAGGCAGCAGCATTGATCTCAGACAGGAAATCAATGGGTCCTTCCAGCCTGGGAGAGCATGACCATCCAGCCCACGCTCCCTGGCATTTTCATGACATTTTCGAAGCCGTGTGTCTGGGGAAGGACTGATGGCCACGGCTCCAGAGTCAGATGTCCCTCTGCAAAGGCCCCAGCCCCAGCTCAGCCTGAGAGACCAGGAAGAGTGCAGGCATCCCACTTGTGCCCTCCCTGCTGTGCCCTCAGTGTCCCTGGTCCTGCACACCCACCACAGCAGTTGAGCCCCCAGAGAGATCTGGTGAAACACAGAAACTGTGGTAAAACACCCCTGGTGTCCATCACCCTGGCATGTGGCGCATCCATCATCCACCCAGGAGCATGGCCTGGGTTCAGTCCCATGCTGGGAGCAGAGCTGGGTGCTGGAGGAAACAAGCAGGACACAAATCAGGCCAGTGGCTTTTTTTAATTCTCAGTGAGGCTCAGCCCATGCAGGGCAGGGATGGAGAAACTTGTGGGATTCCCCACGAGTTCAGGTGACCATGGTGGGCAAAGGAAGAAGAAATTGGCACCCACCACATGGTGGTCAGAGAGGAGAGGAGACAGGAGAGAGGAGAGAGGAGAGAGGAGAGAGGAGAGAGGGAAGCATATTCATGTGACACAGACAATCATGGAGCTCTGCCTTGGCATTACAGACAGCCTGGAGATCCCTTTGTCCCATATTTTCCCCCCACGGACTCCAGGTCTGGAGGGAGCAGCTGTGCTCCTTCCCTTGCCCTCAAAGGGCTGGGAATGCAGGGCATGAGAAAGGCTGGGAGTAAGGAGCACCCTTGTAGCCAGGCACCAGCTGGCACCACTGAAGAGATGTGCCAGAAAATCAGGGTCACATTGGTGCCACACAGCCCTGAAGAGGTGTCAAGAGAGAAGGCACCCACAGACTGATTTTTCCCCATGGGATTTTTCTACAATCTCATGCAAACCTTTCACACTCCCCTGGGTCTCAGTCCAGGTGCAAGCACCTCTGGAGGCACCCATCCATCCCTGTGTCCCACAGCAGCCTGGAATGCCTAAGCCCTCGGCTCCAGTACCTGCAGGTTCACCTCACTGGGCCAGGAGGGATGGAATATTTTTAGGGATTGCTGACATACCCCCGACATAAGACAGAAGTTAGCTGCACCACAAGGGATGCCCTAGCCTTGGCCAGGCCTGGTGCTGAGGATGGTGGAATGCATTGCAATGCATCCAGGGCACAGCAAGGCCACTGCCACCATCCCTGGAGCAGTGCTGCTGATACAACCAGCCTTTCCATCCCAGTGGGACAGCACAGAGAGGCTGGAATCCCTCCATCACTCCTGCCCTGCTCCCCACCACAGTCAGGATGAGTGCCACAGTCAGATGGATGCTGGTGGCGAGGAAAGCTGGTCCCAGAGCCCTTCTCTATCCTCCCACTCTTCAACAGAGGGACATTCCATGGTTGGTGGCCTGGCCCCTCTCCATGTCCTCCAGCTCGAACTCCTCAGCATCAGAGAGGGGCAGCCCGCTGGTGCCGGGCACGGGCTCGCACTCGGTGCTGCGGGTGGTGGTGCGGGTGACGCTGGGCGAGCACCTCCGTGCCCACGGCGCGCGGTGGCCGGGGCGGCACATCACCTCCTTGAACATCTCCCGGAAGCGAGTGGACATCAGGTTGTAGAGGATGGGGTTGGCGGCCGAGCTCAGGTAGAAGAAGACACCTGAGATGATGTGGACGTACTGGAACATGTGGAGCATGTTGCTGGTCCAGGTGGAGACAAAACTCCAGACGAGGCGGTCGGTGTGGAAGGGAGCCCAGCAGATCCCAAACACCACCACCAACACAACTGTGGGAAGATAAGGAGCTGGTATTACTGGAGGGATGGGGATTACCAGCCCCACAGAGATCTCCAGTCCCTGGCCAAGCACTGCCTCATTTCAGCTTTGGCCATAGCAAAGAAGCACGAGAGGAAGGAGAGGGGAAAGGTCCCGTCAATGCCCTCTGGACTTGTCATGGCAAGGTTGGAGGCCTGGACAGGATCTCCTCCCTCCATCTCCTGCCAGTGCTATTTCAGGCCCTTCTGTGCTGCACTTCACCACTCACTGGCAGGCAGCTGGCCCTGTCACAGCCATGCAGCACAGCTAGGGGACTCACTCCCCTATTGGCATCCAGCCTGCAGAAACTGGCCACCTTCACAAGCAAAGTGCTTTCCTTGTGCTCTGTTTTTGACCTTTTTTTTTTGTTGTTTTATAACCCAGTTCTGCTGATGGAAAGGAAAGGGTGTAGATATTCCTGGGGTCCTCTGCCATACCCATGCCACAGTGCATCTCTGTGGCATGCGGGGGCAGGTCCCCCTTTGTCCTCAGCCAGCCCAAGTGCTCTGGAAAGCAGAGTTACCACTTGTCTGGGAGGTGCTGGAGAAGCACCCCCATGGCAATCTGCCATTGCTGTGCCACCTCAGGACCAGGAGCGTGTGGAGGTCAGCGTGCCAGCGAGAGGCAGCTACCCAAGGGCAGCTCCTGCTCCTGGCAAGGGGGCCAGAGGCTCTGGGAACCATGCTGGGGAGAGGAGCAAGGGTGAAGAGCAGTGGGAAAGAGGATGTTTCAATCCAGCCTTGGGTCATTGCCTCATTAGAGTCACAGAGGCTGTGAGGCTGGGCAGAAGTGCTGCCCTTCTGGGAAATCCCACAACTGCCACCAGCATTTGAGGTCTGGGTGGAGGCATGGGGAGTGGGTTCCCCCATCCCAAACCACCTCCTTTCTCTTTCTCACCCTGTACTTCCCTCGAGGAGGGGATATAGTAGGGCTTGGAGGGAGCTGGCACAAGCAATCCTTACTGCTGGACTAGAATCACCAGATCTGCCTTTGCCCCAACACCCTGCAAACCAGACCCACAGCCTTCCTCTGGCATGACCCAACCTCAGTGCTCTGGACTGTCCATGACTCAGTTTCCCCCCAGCACCATCCCAACACAGCCTTGGGAGATACTCCCTGGCTCGGCCATCCCCAGCACCGACTCACACAGCATCTTTGTGACCTGCCTCCTCTTGACTTTCTTCTGCCCCTGGGTGCTGTGGCAGCTGCGGCTGCTGCCACTTTTGGCTCCCAAGGCTTCCAGCATCTTTTCTTTCTTGAGCTGCAGGCCAATAAGAAGGTAGAGGACACTGATGGTCCCCATGGGCAGGAAGAAGAAGATGATGGTGGTGACCTGGATGATGAGATTGTAGGTCAAGCGTGGTTTCACCAGGGTGCAGATCTCTGAATCGGGCACCCGCCCCCGTCCTGGCACATAGAGAGGCTGCAGCCCATGGAGGCTGGTATTGGGGATGGAGCAGATGACCGACAAGACCCAGATGGTGACAATGACCCTCTTGGCATGGTTCCTGGTCACCACATACTTGGCTTTGAGTGGGTGCACCACAGCAATGTAGCGCTCTACGCTCAGGGCTGTGACGTTGAGGATGGAGGCAAAGCAGACGGCCTCAAAGAGCAGCGTCTTGAAATAGCAGCCGCTGGTCCCCAGCAGGAAGGGGTAGTTGCTCCACATGTCATACAGCTCCAGTGGCATCCCCAGCAGCAGCACCAGCAGGTCAGACACAGCCAGGCTGAACAGGTAGTAGTTGGTGGGTGTCCTCATGAACCGGTGCCGGAGGATGACAATGCAGGTGAGTGTGTTGCCCACAGCCCCCACCAAGAAGATCAGCAGGTAAATGACGCAGACTGGGACAAAGAAGTTGGACCGTCGAGGTCCCAGGTACTTATCCCGCAGCTGCTCCTCTGTCAGGTTGGCATCCTTAGGGTCGAACAAGGTCTCTGAGTGAGTCCTGTTGCTGAGGTCAGGGTTAATGGGCTCCACAGAGAAGTTTTGCTGGGGCAGGGGTAACTCGGAGCTGGAGCAGTTGACATAGGGATTCATGGCTGTGGAGAGACTGAGAGGTTTGCAGGATGCTTTCCCAACATCTCTGCTCCCCCTGCTTCTGCTGTCTTTCACCTCAGGGTGCCGGGATTCTGCTGATCACCAGGGCTCTGCACTCTCACACCCATCCTGCCCAGACAGCCTTTTCTTTGGGAAACCACACAAAACCTCCACCTAAACTCCCTCAGGCTTTCCAAGTGCTTCTCGCCCCATTTCCCATCAGCAAACAACCCTGGCAGCTCCCCACTCCACCTCAGCCCCTTTGCCCCATGTCAGCAGGCTGTCCTCTTTTCCTGCTCTGTAAGCAGAGCAGGATACAGCCCCAAAAAGCCAGCCCCAAAAATCTCTCCTGGCCGCAATTCTTGCGGATATGTAGAACGGCTGGCGGGGCAACCAATAAAACAGCCAGAGGGAAAATTGATTTTCCAACATGATAAGGACTTACGGCTTGTTGGGAAACTCCAGATGAACGCTGAGGTCCCACCACCCCTGCGCAGGACAGGGTCAGGGCTGGGGAGGGAGCGTGGGAGGGGATGGAGACTTCACTGCCTTAAGAGGCAGGCAAATAAAATCCTGCCGCTGCTTTCCCCTCGGAGCTCAGCTCGGAGAAGCCGCCTGCCCTTATCCACCTTCTCCCTCTTATCTGCTGTGAGCTGAGAGGCTGAGGGATGTGCCGGGGGCTTCCCTTCCCGTCGCTGGCCAAACAAATCGCGGTGCCGAGACCCTGCCCCTGCTAGGGGCTGGCTCCTTATCTGCAAAGCAGCACTGCCAAAAAGCTGCCCTTCAGAGAGAGGAAATAACGTTAAGGTAATAAAGTCCATTGACTCTGAGAGTCCCAGGGGAGGGTGGCACAGGCGTCTCCTGCCCCTCCGGCAGCCTTCGCAACGCCGGCATTTGTCATTGGTATGATGAGTAAAGCATCGATCAGCCCCGCGGCCGCCCTGGCACCGTCCGGGCCGGGAGCCTGGGAAGCACCCTCTTGTCCTGGCTCGACTCGGGGAAATGCGGATGAACCCAGCGGCTTCCTGAGGTCTCCCACTTCCAGATGTTTAATCCCTGGGTCACCGAATCACTCCTCCGTGAAGCAGGTGGCTCCAGCCGGCTCCCGTCACACTCAGGTGCGAGGAAGTTGCTCCGCTCGCAGCATTGCCCTGTGCTCCGCGTCCGGCTCAGCTCCCTCCCCGTGCCCGCTGTCTGTCTGCGCTCCCGCCCGTCCTCCCACGGACTCACCGTGCCGGGGAGCACTCCTGCTCTGCCGTCGCGCAGCCCCGCGCACACACACGTACATATATGCACACACACAGACCCACTCGCGTTCCTGAGCCCCACGGACGCGTGAAAGGCTGCGGGTCCCCGCTGCGCCCGCGGCTCCTCTCTCCGCCGGGTGCTGGACCCGTCCGAGACCCGCCCGGAGCCGGAGCAGCCCACGGCTCCCGCTCCCCCTACGGCGGCCAAGGGGTGCCGGCTGCGGGGTGGGGGCTCCGGGCTCCCCAGCCCGCCCCAGCCCCGCAGGTGGGGAGGAGGAGACGGGGGATGCAGGGTCGGTGCATCGTTCCGCCGCTCCGTGCGACGGCCGCGGGCACTGCCACCCCGCGGGACGAGGAGGCACCCCTGGGCACAGGGACACGCGCCGGTCCCTTCGTCCCCTCCGAGGGTGGCAGGGAGCAGGTGGACCGGTCTCCCTCGGGGATGACACCTTGAAGGGCTCTGGCATCCCGGGACTTAGCTCCTTCTGCCTGTCCCAGCACTATCCCACCATCCCGCACAGAGGCTGAGCTGAAAGAGCCCGAGCAGGGCTGAATTCGAACAGGGATCTTGGGGAAAGAACCTGGAAGAGACCTGCCGGGAGAGACCTGCCAGCCGTGGCTCCCTGCTCTGTGCTCGTGGCCAGGATGAGAGGAACTACCTGGATCTGGTGGCCTCCAGCAGCAGGACACAGCCCCTGGGGTCCTGCACAGCCCCATCCTCCTCCTGATGCCAGAGCACACCACAGATGGAGCAGTACCACTTGCTCCTCCTTGATTTTACTTAAAGAAATTCCAGAGCAGGTGAGGGATGACAGGACAACACCAGCAAAGCCCTGGGCTGCCTTTGTAGCCCTGACCTGGCCCTACCTCTGCTCCATGCAACAAAAAAGCACCAAGCAGGGGGGAGCTGGCAGAGCAAACGTGCCAAGGGCAGGAAGGGTCCATTGCTGCCCTAAGCCCTGACTTTTCTCAGGAAACCGTCTTTTCCCCCAGAGGAGAGGAACTGCTGAAGCCAAAGGCCTGGAGGGTAGATGAGTGTAAACAAGACATTGCTCAAGGGAAGGAAATCAACAAGCTGGAAACAGTGTCTGAAGCTGGGAGGGAGAAGGAGAAGAGTTGCTGCCTGCTCCTATGGAAGTGAGGAAATGAAACTTCATCCCCTCCGGGGATGGGTACACAGTAAAACGGGGTTATGGCACAGTGCTGGTGACAGCTGGGACAGGACACAGGGACAGCAGCCGGATGATTCTGGCAAGGGCTCAGCAGGGCTGTTTTGGCAGATGCCAGGATAGGTGACAGTGCCAGGGAACTGGCACGTTGCAGGTCACACCCCCTGGGTGGCAGAGCTACAAACAGTAAGTGATGAGGCAGGGATTTCTTTCCCTGACTCCAGATTGTGCACAGGCTGTTTTCCCTGGGGGTTGCCCGAGGCAGGGAACAGATCTGTGCCAGTGCAGAGGTACAAGGAGCCTCAGCAGGAGCCCATTTTGGGGATTGCAACATGGAAAGAAGCATTCTGGGAAATCTCGCTCCCTTCCATTCCTCATCTGTCTCCCTTCTTTTTCTGACTGCCTGATGAGCACAGTCACACACAGCTCCCAGCACAGTCCCAGGTGCTCCCTGAGCTCTGTGCACTGTTACACAGCCATCTTCCCATCCTTGGGGCAGAGGCTGTTCCCTGGACACAGCCACAAAGCCTTCAACCATCTTGTTTCTCATCTCTGTCTGAGCTCTGCCTCAACGCAGCCCTTGGGGAACCCCCTGAGCTCTGCACCTCTGTCCTTGTCCCTGCAGGAACCCCCATGGCTCATGTGTCCTGCACTCCCAGGAGGATGAAGGGATGTCTGCAGGGACTGGGGTGTTTGGAGGCTGCTTGGATTGGAACCAAGCAATGGAGATGTTGCTGAGCTCTTGACAAACTCCAACACCTGTTTCCCTAAAGCCTCCTTTCCTTCCTGAGTACAACAGGCATGTAGGAAGGATGGTTTGCAAGGAGCAAGGACAAGACAAAGCTTGGTTCACTCCAAGTCCCTCCATCCCCACCAGGCTGTCAGATCCAGAATTCCAGGTGGTGGGAGGCCTGCCACCGTTTGCAGCCCCGTTTTCTGGGACACCAGTGGCATGGGACAGGGGATCCTTCTCCCTTTGACTCCTCATTTCCCCTCATCATCCACATCAGCCTGTTGGAGCATCCCACGTAACAGGGCCCTCAATAACTGCTCCCACCCTACCTGCTGTTTTATCTCTCTGGGAAGAGTTGGTAACTCCATGGATTGACTGCATATCACTTCTTTCTCTTGGATCTCTTTCCTCCTGCATCCCACCTCTAAATCCTCACAAATCTAACATTCCTTTGGAATAATCCATTCTCTCTTTCAATTTTCTGATAAAATGACCAGGAGGTGACAATCTGTCTTCCTCTACTGCCCCCCTACTGTTCAAAGAGTGTAAACTGCACATGGGAGCATGATCCTTCAGCCTATTCCTCTTACCAGGTATTTGATTATATTAACCCTACCTGGGGAGGTAGCAGGGAGGATGGCCATGTGCACACCAAAACCTGTTCCTCCTCATGGTCTGTCAGCCACAGCTCAGCTCTCTCCTTGGCCAGAGCACCTCTGGGTTAGGCTGGAAGAAGAGAAGCAAGGGCATCCATGAGGCTCCCTTTGTAACCCCAGTTCCAGCCTTCCTCCTGCTCACTGCTGTACGCCCACCCCTCCCAGAGGGCCAGCCAGTGCAGAGGCTGTCCCTGCTGGCAGCTGGCTCCCCCCACGAGTGGGTTAAGGCTGAGCAAGGCCCAGCTCTGCAGCTGTGCCAGGAGAATTAAGAAGCCGAAAGAGAAAGCAAACCTCAGTTTCAAAGCTTGAGAGGCAAAGCCCTAACAACCTACTGCATTCACTTCTGGCTCCTTTCAAGAGGGCATCACACAGTAATTGCAGGGAAGCCCAGCACAGCCCTGTAGAGCTGTCTGTGCTCCATCCCTGACTCTTCCTGCACTTTGCAGATTTAATTAACACGCTCTGGTTCTGAATCCAAAGCCACCAAGCCACAGAGTGACATTGCATCCAAGAGGGAAAATTAGGCACAGGCAGTCCCTGGTCCCCTCTGTACTATCCTGCAGCAAAGAGCCCTGGGTTGCATTCTGCTGCCACGGAAGGAAGCAGATGAGCAGCCTCTTCTCAGGGTACTGCTGCAGCAAATTTTCCAGGGCAGGAATAGTCAGCAAAGACAGAACGGGGTCATGAAGCTTTTGGGCAAGAATGAATCCCTCTCCTTGGAGAGAAAGCAAATCATTTGGCCATGGGGACTTAAAAAAAAGGCTTTCTCTCTCTACTGGGCGCTGCCCACTCAAAGTTGTCCCGCTTTGGTCACCTGGAGATGACAAGCCTAGAAGATGCATTTCAGAAAGCAGGAGGATGCTTTTTTAGACCTCAAGGCCAGGAAGGACGACAAAGATCCACAGGGCACCAAACAGGCCCAGATCTGGATAATTTTGCAGAGACAGGTCTGTGGGGTGGCCTTTTCAAAGCAGCTCTGCTGTGTTTGACTCAGCATAGCCCACCCACCCATCCTTGTCTGTATGGGACACCTTCCTGTAATAATTTTTTAGCCATCACTCTCCTATGCATTTCTATTCACTAACTCTCCAGAGGCCTTTTTCACTGTGTAGCAGCTGTATTCTTTCCCAAAAATCTCACCTCAGCATTTTTACCTCCTCTTCCCATCTCACTCAGCCTGAGCAGGTGACATCTTAATCTCTCACAATAGTGGCAGTTGTTTCTAGATCTCCAAATCCTCTTTTCTGAGCTGGACATAAACTGGCCAGCACCTTTTCCAGAGTGCAGGCATCTGGTAAAGAAATCGCACAGAGCCTTTGCCCCCCTGGGACAGACAGCCATGTTCCTATGGGATGCAGGGCTGGCGCCCTACTCAGCCTGGCGTTTCTCCATGTAAAAACTTCTGCACCTAGAGCCCCACAGCTCATCTGAGGAATAGCTGGGGAGGGACATTTCTCCTCTACCCCAAACGAGGCTGAAAGAAGGGGGAAAAAAAAAAAAGAGAGAGAGAGATAAATTCAATATTCACTGGGATAAAAGCAATCAACTTTCTAAGGAACAGCAAAATTGGCCTCTGCTCTGCAGCTTGTGTCCCCTGAGTCTGCTGAGCAGGCAGGGAAGGCAGACACTCTATGAACAGGTATTCAGGCTCCATGGCAACCATAGTTTTGCTAATCAGGGCCAGCACAAACCTGAAGCACTTTTTCAGGTGACAGGAGCGCTGGGCTTTTGCCATTAGGCTGAGTTACCCCGGAGTGCTGCCTTGGCCGTGCCCCCTGGGCAGTGATAGAATTGGATGAGGTCAGGCTGCATACCAAGGCATCCTGACAATTTCCAACTCTGTGCCCTCCATCCAGCATGAGGCTGGGGACCATGTTTTTTTATTGAAGTCAGAATGAATCACCCAAGATCAAAAAAGGATCAGATAATTTCACCGCAGGCTGTGGATGTGTCTGTTGTCCAGGGTTTTGCTAACAGCACATTGTTTTCCTGTCTCTCCCTCACCACCTCTTTTGGCTCCTGTTTGGTGCTGCTCCATGGCACCATGCAGGGCCATCAGAGGTGGCAGAGCCAACACCGGGATTGCAATCAGTAATGGAGATGGCATTTTGTACCTGGAGAAGACAGATGCAGCTGCAAGAAGAAGGAGGTGTCTTGTGGGCCTCAGTCCCACACTAAGGGCAGAGCTACCACCACATTTTCCTTAACCTGAAAAAGCCAGGCTTGGAGAGGATGAGAGGCAGCCCATGGCAAGTCCCAGGGCTGCAGCAGAGTGCTCTGCCAGCCCCAGAAGCAGCAAACAAGCTGTGATGGAAGTGCCTCATCCGGGCTGAAATCTGCTCTATGACCAAGCTGTGGCACACTCGGTGGGCAGGAGGGACTGGGCACTGGCCAAAGCAGCTCTGCCTTTCCTCAGCAGCAGAGCCAAGCCAGGGGACACCCAAAAGGAGCATTTTGCCAGCTGCAAACATCCTGGCCAACACATAATGGGTTTGGGACCACCTCATCTATAGCAAGTCCATCTCCAAAATACATTTAAGTGGAGCATGGGTCTAGGGCACTTTACCAGGCACCAAGAGCTTCATGGCTTCAAAAGCTTCATGACTTATTTGTTACTTTCCAGGTCTCCTCCTTTTTGAGTTATCAAAAATATGTAACTACCTGGCACAGCACAGGAATGGCCTCTCTCCCCTCCCCTTGGTTCAGAGCCACTTGGCACTCGCAGGTTGATTTAACATGGCCCCCAGGCCTCCCAGGACTGATTGCCAGGACTTGTTACATCTCCCACTGGGCCATGGTAGATACTAATTCTCTGCCTTTGCATAGTTATCAGCTCCCAATTCATGTCTTTAAATGTGCCTGAGAAGAGACTTTCAGCTGGAAGGAAAAACAGCTGCTCAAGCTCTGCAAAACCTCATTTGCAAAGAACACCGGGTGAGGAAATGACATCTCTGGGATGGGATCCCATTTGCCATGTAGTGACTCACTCTCGAAGTCAAGATCAAAACCTCCAGTCATAAAGAAACCCAAATCAGCTACAGCAACATCCCAATGAAACACAAGCATGGCAGCAAATAGAGATGCAAGGATAGAGAAGGGAACTCATCACAGGACCTGCAGCACTTTCACATGAATTTATTTGCAAATGAGCATCTCCCAGGTCTGGCATGGGACAGGGCTGAGGAGCAGGACCATGGGGGTGGCAGGTATGAGGATGTGAGAGCCTTGTTCTTCATGCTGACACCACCAGATGCCAATTTAATCATCACATTAATGACACCACAGTTTTCTTTATTGCTTTGTTCTTTGCAGTGCAACAGCTAGCACCTGGGGAGGGTGGGAGCATCTTACACTGGTTGTTGGCACTTTTGCTGCTGCACTGGAAGAAAAAAGGGCTGGGGTGCACCTTCCCTGTTTGAGAATACCACACTCTGCTCCATGTCCTGTGACAGGATTTTACTCTGAGCCTCAGTTACCAGGTACCAATAAACTGCAGGACTGTACTTTTCCACTCTTGTTTTGCATCCAAAATAAATTCCACTAAAAGTAAGCGGGACACGTGCAGATGCTCATTTTTTCCATCAAAAAGTTTACGCTGCATATAGGGAGAATTAAAGCTCAAAGAACATCATGAGCTGTCAGAGATAGTAATATGTAAACTTTAGCATGAATGAAAGTCTCCTGAGCCCCAGGGGGAAGAAAACATGCCACAAATGTGAATAAACATTTATTAAAAAATACTCTGTGCACTGAGAGAAGAAATCTAGAAAATTGGTGGCAAGATTCATCTCCAAGCACAGGAAGCAAATGGCACCTGAATTTGTGAGACAGCTTCCAGCAGTGCTGCTGTGCCAGAGGACAGGGCATGCTCAGGCTCCAGTGAATCCAGCCCCTTCAGAAACTTGTAGTGTTTTGGTGCCAGCAAAATGGAGCTGGATATGAGGAGTTCTCCACAGTGAGCTCCCAGCTCTTTGTGTAACCTGCCTGAATATCCCTTTGTTTCAAGGAGAAGGGATCATTGCAGAGGCCAGGGAGACTGAAGCATCCAGCAGTCTGATTTTTGCTCTGGGATGGCTCAGATATATGACACCAGGATGGGCGAGAAGCCCATGTGATAAATGCCATGGCCTGAGCTTTCCAGAGGGCTCACCTGCACCTCTCAGGGCTGTGAGCATCACCTCACCCCCTCCAGCAGCAAGCAGAGGTCACTCAGTGTGGCATGGGATGGGCTGAACAAGGCCAAGTCACATCAGCCTAGTTATGTGTGACATGCACAGTGATGGGGTGAAGCAGACATGGGGGCACAGGCACTGACAGGTCAGACAGACAGGTGCAGGGTGGCAAATGACACCTACCCCAGGGAACCACAGCCAGATTCCAGAGTCATCCTGCCCTTAATTGAGACCAGGGGATGGAAGACAATAAGGGATGACATTTTTCTCTAAGTGGAGGGACTAAGTGGAGAGACTCTCAGCCTGATTTTCACACTATGAAGGAAACTGGAAGGAATAATTAAATACCCCACGTGCACCCACTAAGGATAATCCCAAACCCACATCTCACAAGCACAACAGGTCCAGCCAGTCCAGTTGCCCTCTCCAACAGGATGGTGGTAAGTGGGTGAAAGCCATCAGGCTGGCACTGTCATACCATAGGAAAATTCCCAGTACTGTCCAGTACAACATGCTCTCAAGCCAGGGGACAGGCTCTGGTGTGGCAGCACAGCTCTTCTGCCACCACCTTCCAAGCCTGGAGATAGCAGCATCTCCCCTCTGCACCATTAGCCCTTCATCCAGGCTTTCCCCAGCCCTGATGGGCACCACCCACACCTGGGCCAGGCTGGGCAGCACCTGGGAAGGGATGTGCTGGGTTAACCCCACCCTTGCCAGCCATCTAATGCCACCCTCACCAGCAGCTCTAGAGGAGAGGGTTGGGGACAGCTCTGCATCCACACATTTCAACTGCTCTGTCCCACCCTATCCTACCAGTCCATTCTTCTATGCCTCAGTTTCCCTTTGTGCTCCTGCCTGCCACAGCAGTTCTAAGGAAATTCCTGTTTTCTCCTCACTTCCCTCCATGAGGTGTTTCCCAGGTGGACAGGCAACTTTCCCCATCTCAGCTGCCTCACCACAAGGCTTGGGACATGCACACCCTGCTTCCAGCATCTCTGGGACTACTGTTTGTCCAGCACAAACTCAATCCCTAGAAGTGTCTTCCTCCTGATAGCCATGTTGGGGTTTCCCAGCCAGGCTTGATAGCCATAAATGTCGTGGCTTCTATGCCCCAAAGTCCCCAAGAGCTGAACATTTTCAGCCACTTCACCAGGAAGTCAGCATGAAATGCCAGGTCTTGCTGGGATTTCCTCTCCTGTCTGTGCCAGACTGCTCTGGCAGCAGTGCTGAGAAGCAGCCTGGCACCGTCTGCCTGGATTTGGCCCAGATCCCATTTATTCCATGATTTTCCCTGGCCTACAGCCTCTCTACTTCTTGTTGACACTGTGGCAGCCTCCTGCTTTCAGCCCCAGCCTCTAATGCGCCCAAATTTTCCCTCATGCAGGGGAAGGGCTAGAGCCTCCAGACCTCCTGGCTGATGAAGAAAGCAGCAATTTTCAGTGGAAAGCAGGAATTGGAGAGGACTTTGGTAGATTAGACACATGGTCAAAATGACACCTAATTCACTCAGATTTAAATCCCCTTGTACATGGTTGCCACTAATGATGGGCTTTAAATAAAGGAGCAAATGCTGGGCAAATGGGAGGGATTTTCCTCTGACATCATGAAGCATTTCCTGCGATATTTCTCCTCTGACTCCCCCTCCATCAATCTCCCATCCCCATCTGGCACTTTATTTCCATCCTGCTCCCTTTTCCCACCGACAGTGTGTCCAAACCTGTGGAATGACGAGGTGTGAACGGGAAATCTTCTGGTGCAATGCCACAAACCAACGTTCCAAAAGCACCGGGAGCATCATCTCAAACCCTCCCTTTCTGGTGCTTTGCGTCTGCATTAATTTAGGCTAACTACATCCACCATAAAGTGATCAGAGCAGAGATGCTTCACTGTGGTCCGAGTCTGGACGTGGCGTCGGGTGATGGTTTGAACTGGAGGAAATCCACTTATCAGAGCGATGATTCAGGGCTGCCCCGAGGCCTCTTTGCTGCCGCAGCCGGTCTCAAATTCCCTGCACAGGCATCTGTGCTGGAGGAAAGCCCTGGCAGGGGGTGCAGCCCCCCGGGGCAGGGATGGCTCACGGAGGGACAGACACATGGGATTTCTCCGCGGGGTCTGCGGCGGCTGGAAGGAGGTTTCGGGACATTGGCAAACCGCAAGGAGGGGACACGCTCCCCATTTGCCTCCCCGGGCTGCAGCGTGTCCGGGCGGCCGCGCCCAGGATTCGCGTCCTTTGGGCTCCCTCTGGTGGGAACGCCCGGGCGCTCCGGAGTGTCCCGCAGCCACCGGGCCACCGCGGGCCGCGGCCGGGATGGGGCTCCCGGGCAGGGCAGGCATTCGCCCGCACCCCCCGTGCTGGACTGGAGCGGTGGGGATCGCGCTGCGGCCGCTCACTGCAGCCCCCCGGGACCGCCAAGGCTGGGCGCGGTGATGGGGCACCCTGGAGATGGTGACCCCCGGGGAGAAGGGGGACCTGGAGCACATATGGGCTTGTCCATGGAGAGGTGTGCGGGATTTCCTGGGAAATAGGCAAGAAGGAATATTAAATGGGGGGAGAAAGGATATAAAATCTGGAGAGAAAGTTTGCATGTGGCAGAGACTCTCTCTTGAGACTTGGGTGGCAGAGCAGATTTCCCTCAGTCTCATCATCTCTTTTAATGTCTGGCCACTTGTGGTCATTTATTTTCCACCTTTCCCTTGCCCAAGGGGCTTGGGGAATTCCTCCCCAGATCAGCAGGTACTTGACCTCTCAATGTAGTCACAATTTGTGGGTGGCCAGAGCAGTTGGGGTGTAGGTGACCACAGCAATCCTTGGGTATTCTGTACAGCCTGGGGGAGCAGTGCTGCCGAGCTTGGTCTCTCCACCAGGGAAAGGAACGAGGGGTTCGTGCAAGTGTCGAGTGTCCACACGATGGCACCAGACCCGGAGCAGTGTCCCCAGCCATGGTGGCACGGCAGGACCCCGGCCCCGAGCCTTAGAGCTGCGTGATCTTGCATCTGGGAGCAATGATGGCTTTTTTGGCTGTGCCTCACCCGAGGGTAAGAGCTGTGCAGCAGCTCCCTGCCAGCAGCTCCTCTCACCATCCCTCCAGCTTTGGAAGCTCCTGCTTTTGCTCCAGGTGTAAAATAGGGGAGAGGTGTCTAAAACTTGATCCTTGTTTCTTGGCTTCATCCCTCGGTTTCATCTTCTGCCTCCTCTCCAAAAGCCTCACCTGGCTTAGGTGTGCACAGAGCTGCCCTGCCCAGCAGGGAATCCCTCTGCCAGGCACAGAGCTTCCCACCTCTCTACCCTCCAGACAAACCACCGCCCCCTCCCCTGGGAAAGAGGGAGGCAGTGGGTGGAAGAGGTGGATGCAAGGGAGCTGGAGCTTGAGGGTCCTGCCTTGTCCTCTGGCAGCTGGGGGCTGCTCAGTGAGAACCAGGATTTCTTGCTTGGGGTCTGGCAGATGAGGGCTTTGACCATCCTGTCCTGTCCCATAATATCTGGATGAGGAGCAGGAGTCAGGCTGGAGCCATCATAGAGGGCTTGGGAGCATAAGGACTGCAATAATAGTGACCCTGCAAATATCTGGGTTAAACCACAGGCTCTGTGAGAGTCCTAGTAGGTCCTGCACAGGGTCAGTGCCAGCACGACTAACCTCCAAACCTCTCAGTGGGCAGTCAGGCTCTCCTCAATTGCCAGTGCAGCCCTTTGCTCTGGTCTGGCAGCTGCAGGACAGGATTCCCTTGGTTACTTTACCTGATGACCTCTTCCCTAGGGAAACAGGATATCCTTCCTGTCCTTTCATCGCAGCCAGATCTTCCCCTGAGCCTCCCCCGTAAGGTACCAGAGGATCCTATAAGCAGAGGATAAGGCCACCAGAGGTGGCTTTGAAGAGCCCAGAGTTAGACCAGGGTCCCTCTGATGGAGCTCACGCTTTGCCGATGTGCTATGGCAGGGGAGGTGGGGGCTTTCCACTGCTCTCAGCTTCACCCGCTGCAAAGTTTACACAGGCTTGGTGCTGAGTTTTCCTTGTGGTCTCTGCAGTGATCCAGGAGGTCCGACAGAGCAGCAGTGCACACAGTGCTCCCTGTAGGAACATGTCCCAGATGGAGCTGTGAGCCCCCTCCCTCTTGCTCCCTCCCCCAGCCACAGCTCCAGCCAGACCCCCTGATCCCCATAGCTTCAGCAGAAAGCCTTTGCCTGCTCTTTCCCCAGCTGCCCCTTTCTCTGGGGAATCACCTGAGCTCCCCATCCTCATGTCCTCTGTTCTTCCAGAGACCCGCAGCCCTCCAGCCCCGGGAAGCTCAGCAGCTGTTGAAGCAGCAGTGAGCCAAGATCCCGTCACAGCACAGAGTGTCTGGGTGCAGCCTCCCACTCCTGTCTGCCCGCCTCCATCTGCCAGCTCTTGTCCT
Source organism: Anthoscopus minutus (assembly GCA_013399455.1). Lineage (NCBI taxonomy): Eukaryota > Metazoa > Chordata > Aves > Passeriformes > Paridae > Anthoscopus > Anthoscopus minutus. The sequence goes on from VWYI01034028.1 coordinate 90,677, forward strand.
ACATCTTGGCTGGCAGTGCCATGTGAGCGGTGTCTGCCCCTTCCTGTCCCCCAGTCCTCTCCAGGCTGAACGGACATTTGCCTCAAAGGTCTCCACGAAGCTTTGGAAATAACACAGAGGCTGAGGGCTCACTGGGGCAAGGGGAGACACTGCAGGACACACAGTTTGGCCAAACCCAGGGTTTCACCAAGAGATGCTTATTAACCTAAGAGAAATAGCTGTTTCACTAGGGATGCTGAGTAGGAAAGGGAATCCCCCTTAGGAGGGCTCAGGCTGCATGTCCTTACTTTCCCTGTCTCCCTCTCTCCAACCAAGCTGGCTGCTGCCTGCCTGGCGTGTCTCTAAGCAGCTTTGGCTAAACCCCTGTCCAGAGGAAGCTGCTAATCTCCATGGCTTCATGGCCAGCAGGATCACTGGAGTGGGCAGCAGCCTTGGGGGTGGAAGGGTGGAGGCATGGGGCAGGTCTCCAGTGGAAAGGGGCTGTGGGCATGCCCGCAGCAGCATGAGCAAAGCCACTGGCTGTGATGGCCTGGTCAGGGTCCCAGAGCCAGTGGCAGGACAGGAGCAGGGATTTGTGCCTCAGAAGGAGCAGCTCCATCAATTTCCATGGAGCAGATGTCAGGGTTTAGAAATAAATTACCTCCAGCAGGAATGCAAGCTGAGGAGATGTAAAACCCACAGTCTCTCAGTAGCTGCGGGGACTGGGATCAGAGCAGAAAATGGGCTGAGCCCCCCGTCGCCCCCATCCCTCCCGTACCCACTCCCCACGGAGCCCAGTCCCACCACTGCCTGTTTCCACAGGGAAGCGCGTTTCCCGTGGAACGAGAAGACGTTCCCGACGCGGGCAGCTTTTCCGCCGGGATTTCTAAAAATAATATCTCGAGACAAGCCAAGACAAAAAAAAAAAAAAAAGCTTTATTTTCCTTTTTTCACTCTTTTCATACGAAGCTTTTGCTGTTCCCCTGGGAGGACACCACCCTCCCCGCCTTCGTGCCTGCCCTCCGCCCGGGGATGCGTGGGGGGAGCTCCGCGGCTCCGGCCCCGGGACCGCCCCCCGGCCCCGAGGGAGGCCCCGCATCCCCCCCGCCGCACCGGCCGTCGCCATGGCGACAGTGACCTCACACGGGGATGGGCGAGCGGACCGGTCGCGTAGCAACAGCCCCGGTGACATCAGAAGCCCGGTGCGGTTCCCACGGCAACCCGCGGGGCAGGGAGAGAGGCAGGGGCCGTTCGCGGGGGGACCCCGGGCCGGAGGGGCCGAGGCAGCGAAGGAGTCCCCCTGCCCCACTGCCACCGCCTCCCCGAGATCTCCCGAGCCCCGGGGGAGAAGGGTTAATAATGCTGAATAAATCAGCGTTCCTTAGGGACGTCACCCCCGGTGTAGACAACGGCGTGGGGAGGGGTAGAGCGGGAAATTAGCCCCGGCCGGGGGTTTCGGGGGGCAAAAAGAAGTAATGTACGCCCCTCGCCCCCGAAGCTTTCAGCATTGCGCAGCAGCACCTCAATCCCGCCCGGGGGCACCAGCCCTGCCCTGGGTTCCCCCCATGCTGGGCAGGGGACGGAGCTGATGTACTGCGAGGGACACGGCAATAGCGGCTCTTGATGGAGAAGCACGGGAAGGTTTAGGCTGGGCACTCCTGGGGTAGAGCGGGTGAGTGCATGTCCTGGAGTGAGCTGCTTCCTGCCCCCAGGCAAACCCGCGTGTAGCCTTCATCCCTGGGACCTGCATCCTTCCCTCCCGCACTGAGGGCACCTCTCACCTCGGCAAACACACTCCTAGGCCCTGCACACACTCTGCCCCGGCTCCAGCCCTGGATGTCCCTCCAGCCTCAAGTGAGGCCAGGGAAAAGGACAGCGTTTTTTTACCCTCGATAAACCTCTCACCACGCTGGGCTACCAGGGCCCGAGCTGGGATGGTAAAGAGACGCTCAGAGAGGTGCCTGCTATCACCCGGAGGCTTCTGCAGAAGTTAATCCCCAGCGTCACCGGTGTCCCCAGTGGGATTAGCCACTAGATTGCACTCTTGCTTTGTGCACGGGAGAGGGAGCTGGCAGGTATTTGGCAGCAGGGAGCGGGATGCTGGAGGCAGCCTGTTCACCCAAGCGCTACCCACCACGCAAGACGCAATTCCAAACGGGACGCACTGCAGCGGCTGGGAGAGAGCCAGCTCAGCTCCTCCGGCCCCGCCGGCAGCCAAAAATAACCACGGCGAGGTGACTTTCAGCAGAGAAACGATCTGCATGGCTCTACAGGCAGGGTGCTGCCTGCTGAAATGCTGCTGCCTCCAGGGCAGCGACTGCTCATCCCTTGGGATGAAAGTGGCAAGGATCAGGGGATGCTTTTGGCGAGGGGAGAGGACAGGATGTGTTTTGCAGCTCGTCTGAACACATTCCCATCAGTGGGATAAACATCCCTTCCTGGGACAGCTGGCTCCACAGGACAGCACCTACATGCCAGCCACTCACCATCACTGGGAGAGGCTGCATTCATCCCCATGACCCAGAGCATGCTGCAAATTCCCCTCATGCATTTATTTCCCTCTCGGTCACTGTGACTCACGCTCTCCATCTGCCTGTTTACAGGCTGTTTTCCCAAGGTCCCTGCGGAGGCAACGACTGGTTGGGAGGAACTGGGCTATTTGCCCAGATCCTTGAGGGAAAGCCCCCAGAAGTCTGGGAGCAGGAAGGATGGGGAAAAGGCTGGTCGCCTGCACGCTGGGACTGCTCCCAAAGGGACAGAGGACACTGTGTATCCCACAGCCCCGCTACACCCGCAAAGTGGCTATGCCCGGGGCAACGCCGGGTCTGGCACCACCAGCCCTGCCTGGCACTGCCCTGGCAGCCGGGTGCCTGCAGGGCAGGGGTGGGTACCACCCACACGGCTCCAGCTCCAAAAGGTCAGGTGTCACCAGGCTGGAAATGGTGCCTACGCTGCCTCCCTTCATCTCCCATCAGTGGGGGGCTGGCACGCCAAGGCCTCTTGGGACAGGGATAAAAAGCTCTCAACAGAGTCACAAAGGAATGGAGGCTGATGACAAGGGAAGGGCACGAAGATGGAGGGAGCTCCCAAGGGCTGGCAGGTCACTCTTGAAATAGCTCCAAAGGAAGGTTCCCAGTGTGAACATCCCCTCTGTGCATCCCAGCTCTGCTTCCCTAGGGATGCTGAGGCACAGGGGAGGGGGACCGTTGAGGAGTGAGGCTGCGCTTTGTGGTTTCACGGTGCATCTGTGCCCTTTGAATCGCCATGAGAATGTGGAGGTGGTAAAATGTCACCAGCTGGGCCTCGGGGAAGGGGGCCGGACGCGTAAAACCCCAACAAAGGGCGGCCATTGTCTGGGGAGAGGCAGTGGGGGGCCGGCAGGGGAGCCCGCTGAGTGCCCCTCGCCACCCAGCCCCCACTGCCCCGCAGCTCAGGTGCCGATGAAAAGGCAGCTTTATCCCCCGGAGCCCTTCGTGGGAGGCGATGCAAATCCTTGGCATCACGGGCCATGGTCTAAACATGCCCCCTAGGGAAGTAAGGGGAGGTGGAGGGGAGCACGGTGTGCCCCAGTCTCCTGAACCTGCTCCAGGCTGCTAGAGCTGCTCTCCTTCATGCAGCCTCCCATTCCCATTTCCTGGCAAGCCTGACCTGCGTGGGCAGACGGGAAGATCCCATTCAGACGCGAGAAGCAGCCCGGCCCCCCGCCCATCTTCTCCATTTCAGGACCTTTTATGGCCATTGCCTCAGGCAGGGCGCTGGGTCCCTGCCAAGCAGGGGGAAGGGACACTAGTGGAGTCACCTGGGGATGCCCTGAAGGCGGCTCACCCTCTGCAATCCCTGGCACTGGGTCCTTCTGAAGCACAGCAGCATTTGTGCAGGCACTGCATCCTGTGCACTTCCAAGTTTTACTTTGTGCCTGCTGCCATGCAGTGAGACAGATGGATCGAGGGCTAGCCCCAAATACTTGGCAAGGGTGTTGCAAACTCCAGAGTGGAGGAATTGTGGCACAAAAAGCCCCCTTCCCTGTCCTGGAACAGGGAAGAACAGTCCAGTCAGATTTTGGGGTGAGGTGTCAGAGAGTTGGTGGACATGGGGTGGGTGGAGGAAGGTGAGTCCTCACCTCCATCCATCCCTGGGCTGTCGAGGTCCCATGTTCTACCCTGGAGGCAGATGCACAGAGGCAGAGGCAAAGCAGTCGCTCAGCCCCAGGATGAAAGGTGTTCCCGCAAACATTACCCATCATTTCCTCCTCCATGGCAGGAGCTATGGAACAGGTTCTTCAGCAACCCCCAGGCTCAGCGACAGGACAGGGAGAGGCTGGGAAAGGAGCCAGCCGAGACTTGGCATTGCCATCCAGAACCGCCCTGTGCGCCATCAGGAAAGACACACCCCGAATCCCGTCTGTGCCAGTGGGAAGCCAGGCTGGATGGGTGCTGGAGGGTGCTGTGTGAGCCACTAATCTCAGCCAAAACCCCCTGGGAGGCAGCTGATGGGGAAAACATGGTTTTAGTGTGTTCACAGTGCTGGGACCCAAATCTATCCAGCAGCTGAGCCAGGTGGGCAAGGCTGCATCCTATTCCAGTGGCCCAGCGCTGAGATCTTCCCAGCTGTAAACCAGGGTCCCAGCCAGGGTCCCCATCCTTGTTCCTGGGCCAGGGGCTGCTGGAAGTGGGGGGCAGAAGTGCTGGCAGCTCAGCAGCACATGTATCCCAGTGTGAGCCCAAGTGTGGGAGTTTACGGGGCTTTGACGCAGGAGATGTGTGATGGGGGAATTGTTGCCAGGCTTGGGGAAGGATCCAATCGCACCAGGGTGCTCTCGGCAGATTAAGGATTGGAAAGCTCTGGTAATTACTTTGCAGTATAAAAATAGGCCTGGCTTTATCCCTCGCCCTGATCTCCCACTCCTGCCTCTCCCTGCCCTGCTCCTTCCCCCCACCCAACGAGCACCCAGTGAGCACAGCAGGAGGGCACAACACAGCTGCTGGCCTGGTGATGGCATTTCTGGGTGGAGGGGGTAAAAAAGATGGAGAGGGGGTCTGGAATGGGTGGTAACACAGCAACGACATCTGGCTCACACGTGCAAACTGAGGATTAGGAGACTGGGAGAGGAGCCGGGGCACGCACAGAGGCGTCCCCACACACTGCGAGGCTTTGTGCCAGGGAAGCAAGAGCCTGGAGACATGAGCAGAGCAGATGTCTGGTCAGGAGAGGACCATGTCTGTGGGACTGTCTTACACAAAAAGGGAACATGGCTCAGACACTGGCCACGTGCTGGTGGTTCTAGCAGGACCCAAGAGAAGGCTGCTCCATGCGCAGGGTATGAAGCAGCATGGATTGACTCGGGTCAGTTCTCAGATCTCGTTTCCCTTTTCTGGGAACACGTGGTGGCTGGAATCACAGGGACAAAGCATGTGGAAAACACTTCTGGATATGCAGTCCTACCTGTCTTCTCACCTTCCCCCCCAATAGCTTTGGCCAATCTCTGTCTCGTGGCAAAGTCAAAACACAAACTCTCCCCATTGTCCCCATCCTTGGACAGTGGTGTATTCCTTCGCCAGACCCTGGCCGGCCCAAGCCAAGGCAAAAGCTGCCCCCACACCCTCCCTGTGAGGCCTCTGCATCACCCAGGATGCAGGCAGCATTGCAGGCAGCACTGCAGGCAGCAGAGCACGCAGGAGCCTGCAGTCTGGCAGCGAGCCCCAGCATGTTCCATGCAGCCCATTCAGCCCTGCAGGCTCCCACCCACCCCGGCCCCGCCGGAGAAACAGCTCAGCTGCATCCAGAGGCCTCTGGATGGGGGGGGCGGCAGCTGCCAGCCCCGTTCCAGGCCGTACAAACCTCGGGCTAGTGGAGCAGTGCTATAAATATCTCCCCTTGCGAGACCCGGTCACGCAGCCGAGATCACGTAGGGGAAGCACTGCCCTCCCGCAGGTCTCCGAGCCTCGGTGCCCGCACAGCACAGCTCCGTCGCCCAGAGTCCCCCCATGTCCTGGTTCACGGCCAGGGCACTGGGCTGCAGAGCCCAGAGGTAGCTGGCACAGCAGTGGGCGGATCATGTGGGCAAGCACAGGTGGCATTTCTGCCGCCAGCACAGAGAATGGCAAATGACAGCTCCAGGGATCCCCCATCTGTCCCCCAGACACCCCTAACCCTCCCTTACAAGCACAACACCCCTAAGCCCACCTCGTACAGTACCACAAATGCCCTGCATGAGACTCCCACGCCCCCCTACACATTTACCCCTTCCTGCCGCACTCCGGGCACTCTGCACCCCTGGCCCACGTACAGATCTTGCAGCCCCCCTGTACCATTAAACCTGCGGCAGGATGGAAGGGAAGACACAAACTCCTCAGAAGTGGGGATGGCTGCAATCCCTGTTCCCTGCAGAGCCCCCAGCCCTGAGCAGCCCCCAGCCCAGGGAGAGGGGAGAATGCTGCCCTGGCACACCCAGCCCTCGCACCACGCACCGGTTTGCAGACGAACCCAGCCCGGTTTGCAGACGAACAACGCTCCCCTCCCGCCAGTACTTTTCCATACACACCCTCCTCCATGGTCCTTTGTTCTGTGCAAATCCCGGATCCGGCTCGCTCTCGACACGGGGGTTGTATATACCCCTGCCCTCCCCGGATTCACCCTCCAACGAATTCCCCCTGGGTGCCCCGCTGACCTCGGACGGGGCGCGGGCGAGGGTCCCGGGACTCAAGGGGCTGAGCTCCGGCCCGGCCGCCCCCGCCCCCGCCCGCTTGCCTGGCTGCGGCCGCTGCCTCCTTTGCCTCTGGCCGGAGCCGGGACTCCGGAGTCGCCGGGGTGCGCAGCCGCCACGGGGCAGCGAAGCCTTCCAGTGGTACCGGAGCCACCCGGGGCACCGGAGCCTGCCAGGAGTACCGGAGCCGCCCGCGGGTACGGGAGGTGCCGAGCTGCCCGAGTGCGGAGCCGCCCAAAAGTACCGGAGCCGCCGAGGAGCCGGGGCCGCCGGAGCCCGCCGGGTACCGAGCACCGCGGTGCCCCGGCCGCCGGGACCGATCTCGGTGCCACCGCTCTTCTCTGCTCCTCCCCGCCCCGCTCCGTTGCCTCCCGCTCCCCCGGGCCGCCACCGCGGGGCCCGGCCGGGGGGGCTGCGTGCTCCCCGCCCCGCTGCCGGGGAATGGGGATCAGGACTAAGGCTGAGGAAGGACCCCGATTCCCCCCCGCCCTTCAATCCCCGCTGCAGTGGCGGATCTAGTCTCACACACCCCACTTCGCTGCAGGTCTCCCCCCCTCCCCGCCCCAAATATCTGCTCCTGCAAGTTCTGCCTGGCCCCCCTACTTCCCCCCACAATAAAGCCATCTCCCGTATTCCTGGTCTCTGCTCCTCAGCATCCCCCTTTACCTACCTGCAGAGTTCTGCTCTTACCAGACCCCTTTCTTCCACCCACTCTTCAATCTCTGCTTCCAGGGGTGCTGCTGGTGGGGTGGCCCACAGCTCTCCCTTTTCTGGGGTGTAGATAACCCATCTCCCCTCTCCCAGCCACAGATGCCCCAGCAGCAGCATTCAGCGCCACTGTGGACACAGCCCTATCCATGTGTCTTCCCCCAGGGAAGTGGGGCTCCCTGCCTCTCACAAAGCAGGTCTCACCTCCCTTTTCCCTTGCCATAGGGACCATCTGTGCTGTGGGGAGAGGTTGCTTTGCTCAAGGATGTGCAGCTGGAGGAAGCAAGACCCCAAGAAGAGAGTGAGCAAGATGTCAAGGGGGCATGGGGCAGGGGAGAGGGGTGCAGAGCCACCCCCCATGCAAACCAGAAGGGTCTCCCAGTGTGTGCTATGGGGCATCCTGGGGCTGTTATGAGGACAGGGAGGTTCAGCAGGTACTTGAGGAGAACAGGGAAGGGGTGACCAGTCCCTCCTGCTTAGCCCTGGTTCTGAGCTTCCCATACAGCGATGGAGGGATGCAGCCAGCTGGCCAGGGAGGGATCCCAGCAGGGCCACAGCAGTCCAGCTTAGGGCTGTGCTGAGAAATGCAAGTGCCACCAGACAGACTCTTTGCTTGCCTTGGCTCTGCCCCCCATCCAGAAAAGTGCTCACAGGCAGCCACAGGCCACCTGCAGATCCAACCTGTCTCTGGCCACCCCCCCTAAGCCCAGTTCTGGGTCACTGCCACCACCCTGTCCCTGGCCCAAGCTGCTGCAGACGAGCTGATGCTGATCTGCTCTCTCCATGGTGGAGAACGACTTGCCGGAAGGAAGGAAAGCCAAGCTGCTCTGGCAGAGGAAAGGCAAGTTAATTCCCCCTCCCTCCCTGTTTTAGTGAGGAAATCTGCACAAATCCAGTGTTATCCTGGTGGTTTGGGGCTGGGGCAGTGCCCAGCTGCTGGCAGTGCCTGCACAGCCTGGCACAGCCCACCCTGGCCACCCGGTCGCTGTGCTGAGACCGTGCCAACTCGCTTCACCCAGGGCGAGCAATGACAGCTCCCTGCTGAGCATGGCTGGAGTGGGCAGCTTAGCAGCCTTGTTGGCTTTGCCTGTTGGAATGAGCTGAGGAGGAGGGCTAGTGCCCCAGCAGGGAGGAGGGGCTGTCACCAATCTCCTGGTGACACTTGGCCAACTCATTGCTTCCAGTCTCTGCTGTTCCCTTCCAGCTGCCTGGGCTGGACTGGAGCTGCCTGGATGGAGGTGGCTGTACCGAGAGCCATGTGTCGCCAGGCACTCATTAGGGGCAGGGCACACCGTGGATGTGAAGGGGATGAGTGTGGCAGCTCAGGCCTCTTTGTGGGGTGGCAGAAGTTGGATGACAGCAGTAGGATGAGGGGTGGTACCATAGCACAGTGTGTAGGAGGGAAACTGAGGCACGGTGGCTGCACCCAGGGGCAGGTGGGAGGCCCTGTCCAGCTCTTTGGAGAGCAGTGCCTGGGTGGAGCGGGCATAGCACTTCCTGGGAGGGTGGCAGAGCCGATGGCGACCGAGATTATGCTGAAAATACGCCAGTGGCTTTGTTGCTGGTGACAATGGCCTGCAGTATTTTTAGCCGTTGTGGCCTTAGCGACAGAACAGCTTCTCCGGTCCAGCTGCTGCCCCATCCCGCCCTGAGTGTAGCCAGGCCCCCACGGCCCCCCAGGGCTGCTTCCCGGTGCTGTGGAAACCGTAACGTTAGAAACTAAACACAAACACCTCACCCACTGCCACCCCCAGCTGAGTCACAGCACACTGCCTGCTCCCCTCGCCCCTGCCTCTCCCTCCCTCCTGCCCACCCCCAGCCCCAAAAGCAGTAGCTGGTGCCCCCCAAGCCAGCCCCGCTCTCACTTACGGGGTTTTGCCTCTCCCAGGTCAAAGCTTGGGGTTGGCTTCACTTTCTCCCATCTCAGGACTTCAGGAGATGGGGATTTATGAAGAAAACTCTGCAAGGTGGCATCACTGTCCCCAGCCCTGTGACACTGGGACGGTCAGAGAGTCAGACCCTGAGTGGTGCCAGCATGACCCCAGCCCTTAACCCCAGACCTCAGGGATAAAAACAGAAACAGGCAGAGGCAGAGGAAGCTGCTTTGCACTGTGTATCAAGGGCCAGGCTGGAGTGCTGTGCTTGGCCCTCTTGTCCCATTGAAGGAGGATGGGGTGTAGAAGCAGGAGTTGTTTTGGGGTCACAGTGGTGGTGGGACATGGGAGAACATGGCAGCTCTGCTTGACCCTGAGGGGAGGTGTCAGCACCTGACTCTTGCCAGACCCAGCATATTGATACTCTCATTTCACTTTGGGGGGGGGGGGAGGAACAAGGGGTGAGTGAGACCTCATGTAACCTCCCAGGGGTGATGGGGTGTCCCGCTACTGTGCTGTCCCAGCCCCAACGGTAATTTTGAGCTACTTTTTGTGGAGCTGGCAGACTGCTGTAGGACATACGGGGCTGTAGCCCCATAGCCAAGGTCACATACAGTGGCATGGCTGCACTCCTTCCATGACCCACAACTCAAGGCCCTCAGCACCCACGGGTGCTCAAGGGTCAGGAGAGCAGCTGCACCACCTCTTCCCTAAAATAAGGCCATGGCCAGCAGGGAGGCTGTGGTGGGCGGCCACGGCTGTGACTATGTTAGGATGTTCTGGGGCCGAGGGCAGATCACATCGCAGGGACGAATTAATTAACACTTGGCAGCTTTGGATGATGTCCCAGCCTTTTTTTTTTCCATTTTCATTTTAGTGAACTCCCAAGTCTGCTTGGCGCCTGCCAGGTCCCAAGATGGTTGGCTGGGGGGTGGGAGCACCCGTGTAGCTGCCTAAGTACCTGCAGGATGGCATCATGGGCACCCCACTGGCTTGATGTCTCCTTGCTGCCAAAATTTGGGTGCTCTCAGTGACCTCAGGGGTCAGTGCAGTCAAAAGCACTTTTCAGGGCCTGATGGAGCCCTTTCCTACTGTGGGTTTTCTTAACTCCCCATCCTGCCTGCAAGAGGCTCACACACAGCCTTGTTCCTGGCTTGCAGCCCTGAAATTTATTTGGGAAAGGGATTTTTAAATAAAAGTTGTAAACACCCTCAAATAGTACTTTTATTGCCCCAAAATGGTGTGGGGATGAAGGATCAGGACTGTGGGGTACATGTGTGGGGGGCTGGCCCCAGGTCAAGCAGTGTGGGGGGTGTCAGTGTCCAGCTGTGTGTGCACACATGTGTCTGGCTGGGTGTGAGCAGTACAGCTGCTAGACAGTGTGGGGGTCTGGGGGTGCTTGCACTGAACAGGCCAAGTCTGTACAGGGATGTCCCCACTGGGGCACATGGCACTGCTCAAGCTCAGTCCTCAGCCTCACTTCCTGCTGATGAAACCAGCGCTTCTCCCTGTCAGGCCTCTACCTCCCCAGTGAGAGAAAGGGTGCGGCAGCTGAAAACATGCCCATGCCTCCCACGGAGGTGGCCAGGGAGAAGCCCCGTGCCAGCCAGCCTCACCCAGCCCCCCAACACCTTTAAATTTAGTTCTTCCCTTTCCAGCTGTGCGAGCCAGGCTGGCGGCCAAAACCTCTGCAGCCGTACACACCCCTTGGATAGTAGCCACCTGCCTTGGCAGGCTTTGGAGCCCCAGGAAGTGCCCTGTCCTCACTCCCTATGGACTGTGATGTCTCACACCTGTGGTCACCTCAGCCTTTGCCCTGGGCAAGCGGGAAGGGCTCAGAGGCCCAAGGTCTTCCCAAGGAATTTGGGGCAGAGCTGAAAATGACTCCTCAGGCTCAAGGAGGGAGATCTCTGCTAGCAATTAAAGCCAACCCAGCTCTGCTACCCCAGAGGAGCAGGGAATTCAGCAGGCATGCCCTGTGCTCACCTCAGTGCTGCCTGCCCAGCTGAAACACCACTCACCTGCACGAGCACACATGTGTGTGCGTGCTCAGACACGGCACACGTGCGGCACAGGTGTCCCACTGAGCCTTGCGCTCACCCCACAGCTCTGCAAGCACCCGTGGGCTCACCTGGCACCTGTGGGCTCAGTGGGGCACCCATGGACTCACCTGGGCACCTGTGGGCTCAGTGGGGCACCCGTGGGCTCACCTGGGCACCCACGCACCGGCAAGCACATGTGCAAACATAGAGGTGTGCATTAACACGTGGGGCCGTGCATACGCGTGTGTGCTCTGGGCACGTGTGTGCGCGCACACACACGAGTTCTGGGCAGTGGGGTGCACACACGTGTGTGCACAGCGCATGGGGCCTTGCTGGGAGTGTGGGTGGGCAGCACGCATGTGGGCCGGCGTGTGCTGTGCCCAGGCACCACCAGATGGTGCCCTGCCTCCGTGTCACCTTTTGGGGACACAAACCGGCTCCCTGTGCAGGGACATGGGGGGGGTTCACGAGGGGACACCGCCCTCTGTGCCAAGTAGAGCCCCCCACTATAGCTAGGGGAGAGTGACAGCCACGGGGACACCTGCCTGTGCCAATGCTTTCTTGGAGAAGATCAAGGGGGTGGATCAGCACCTTTGTGGCACTGGAGGAGGGGGCTTTGCTGCAGAGGATGGGGTGGTGGCAGGAAAGCAGGCACAGCTTGGAGAAGCTGCAGGGTCTGTGTATGATTTGGGTGGGTGGGCAGCTCCTCTTCTCCTATTGTGTCCGCACGTTTTTGTGTATTAGTAGCCCCCAGCCTGCAGCGACCATAAACCTGCCCAGAATGGGAGATGCTCGACTCACACCTGCAGCCATGGGGTGGGGGCTGCAGCGTGTCCCCATCCTCACTTCGTGACGCTGAGACCTGAACAAACTCACCACACGCAGGCGCGGCAGAGATGAGAGGGAAGACTACAGCGAAGGGGAGCCGCAATTTCTGGTCCATCCCTCTCCCAGCTCTGTGGGCTTCTGTCCCCACACCCGCTGCCCGTCTGCCCCATGTGCATGGGTTGCTCCCAGGCTCCCCACGAGTTCCCTGCGCGTGCTGTGTTGCCCCGGGGAGCTGCCATCGGGCCAGGCGGGAGGCTCGGGAGCCTCCCCGGCCCCGCAGCTCCTCCAAACCGGCTCTACCTGCCGAGGAGCCCAGACCGGCTGGGGAATCCCGGCGGGTCCCCTCCCTACCGCTGCCTCTGCCCCACGAAGGGCCCCATCCCCACAGGCAAAGGAACCAGGCACCGCGGTGACACGCGTCCTCCTGCCACGCGGCTGGGAAAGACTCTCACTGCCCGGGAGGTACCAGCGGTGGGGTGCCAGTGCTTGGCCGTGTCACCCCTGCACACAAAGAGCCCGGCACAAAACCGCCCTGTGCCCGGACTCACTGCGTGTTCCCGCCCGCCGCAGCACGGCTCTGCCCGGGAGATCCCGGGACACGCACGGCCGGGAGTCCCGGTACCGGCGGCACCCTGCCGACGGCAGAGCTCAGCTGTGCCGTGAGGGGGGCTGGGCTGAGCACAACTGAGCCGTCCCGACGCGCCGGCACTGGGTGCGCATCCCCGACTCCCCCCCCAAACTTGAACGGGCCAGCGGGCACGGGGATGCGGCGCGGGGCACGGGGACCCACCGAACGTGTGCCTGTCACACAGAGCTGTGAGGGCAGGGGCGGGCAGGAGGTGCCCGGCGAGGCCACTCCGCACCCCCCACTGCCCTCCGTGTTTTCCCTGCAGCCTTTTGTGTGCGCGGCGCCGAGCGCAGGGAGGGCGCCCGGCCTTCCCCTTCCCCCTCCTCCTCCTCCTCCCCCGATCCCGCCCCCCGGCCGCCATTTCGCAGCGCCGGCCTCACCCGCGCCCTCTCCACATCATGGAGGACTGGCGGAGGCAGGAACAAAGAGCCCCCGTCCGCCCCTGCCCCGCGGCCGGCCACGCGTGTTCCCCGGTTCCCCCGCCCCGCGGGAACTCCCCGCTATGCCCGGGCTGTGTGTGACGAGGGGCGTCATTTCAGACTGTCCCGAGTCCACGTGCGATGAGTTTGTGGCGGTAGAAGCATCGCCTCCCGTGTACCGAGGCTCAGCCGGGCTGCAGTGGTCGACAAGGCAGCCGTGCAAGGGAGGCTCGGGAGGGGCTGTGTGTGCACGCGTGTGTGCGGGTGTGACCGCGTACGCACATGAGTGGGGCACTGCCTTGACATGCACATGCGGGTATGACTTACACCGGTGTGTGTGGCAGGCACTGGTGTGATCGTCTGTGCACATGTGATGGGCGTGTGGGTGTGTGATGACAGGACAGCCGGCACAGCTGTGCTCAGGTGTGACAGTGCAGGTGTGTCTCTGCACACGTGGCACTGTGTGTGCTGGCATGGCTGTGAGTGTGCCAGGCTGTGGGGGTGTGACAGCAAGAGCGTGTGCGCGTGTGCACGTGTGCACATCAGCACCGGGGGTGTATGTGAGAGCCTGTGTGTGGCTCAGGGGCGTGTGAGGGTGCATGTGGGGGCACACACATCTGACACACACATTGTACATGCAGGCTGTGTCCCCCATTTCTTCCCTCAGTGTGAGGGCACAGGGGTGAGTCTGAGGGCAACCAGAGGGGACTGTGGTGCATGGCAGGGGGCACAGCCCCAGCCCACAGGCAGGCTGGACCGGACCCCTCATGGGCAGCAGGGTCCCCAGACAGAGTGGTTCTTCCTGTTCCCAATAGTTCAGTGCCAGCTGTGCCCCAGTTGCACTGAAACCAGTGTCAGGGCTGGGAGGTGAGCCTGGGGTTCCTTCCCACTGCCCTGTCCTGCCCGCTGTGCCCATTGGTATGGCCCCAGTGACGGGAAATGGAGGGAACAGTGGCGCTAGAATGCAGGTGGCTGCTGGGATGCTGCTCCCTGGCCCTGCCCAGCTCTGCTTGCCATGGACCCCATGCAAGGGCCTCATCCCATCCTCTGAAGCCCATGGCATTCCTGACTCCTTCCCTTGTGTTCCACCTGGTTTTTATTCTGTCTCCCCTTTCAGGTTTATTTTGTCCTGGCAATGATAGCCCTGTCTCTTCCACCTCCCACTATGCTCCAGTTGTTGCCAGCTCACCCTGGCTTTGGGTACCACTCATCCTTTAAGCTGGGTGCAACAAAAACATGTCCACTTGCATAGGGCTTTTATTGTCATCCCACCCCCATATCCTTCCAAGGAGAAACCAGTCCAAGCAGTGCAGGGCACAGCTCACCTGCACACGGGCTGGCACCAGTGCCTGGTGCCATCCTCAGCCTCACAGCCCTTGCTTTTGCATGCATGAGCCCCCAGACCCTGTTGTGCCCCACTACTCTACCCCACGGTGCTCTTGCTGGGTGCCAATCAGTGCCATCGACCCATAAATCCACCTTCATCAGCTGAGGGTACAAAACACCAGGGCAGAGGACACAGTGGGTGTGCTGGTGCCACCCTGCCCTGCATCAGCTGTGCACAGTGAGCAGTACCCTGATCACGGCTCCTGTCCCTCCCTGGTGCCTTCCAGCCACCAGCATCAAGCCACTTTGTCGGCATTAAATATTCAGTTCTGTGTTCCATCCCCTCCCTGCGAAGGAGTTCAGCATGGCAATGAACCCGCTGGCCTGCCCGTGCCCTGTGCCGCCGGGATGCGGCTGGGCGGACGCTGCATGCCAGCCTCCTGCAGCAGTGCCTGGGAGCACGGGAGAGGAGAGCCACATCCCCCAGCACATGGTTGGGTGGTGGCCCTGGGGACCAGGGTCACCTTCCCCCCTCACCAGCTGCTCTCCTATGCATCCGCCTGCTGCAATACAGCTCTCCTTGCATCTCTGTCCCTGGTTTGGATCTGTCCAGGAGCAGCTCCCTCTTTGCTGTCCTCATGCCTCTCCATCGCTCAAGTACCACCTGGCCTGTTAACCCAGTGGCCTGTTGAGCACGGATTAATACCCATCAGGCCCCAAACAAGGTCACTTGAGGGCAGTGGGAGCTCCCTGCATGCTGCAGCAGGAACAGGCTGGGTGGTGTGTGGCTGTCCCCATGTGGAAATCCCATGGGATGTCAGCAGGCACAGGCAGCAGAGCTAATGGGGGTCTGCAAGGAGAGAAATACAGAGAGTGCTAGATGAGCGCTGGGGCTTGGGGGTCCTTCTGTGAAGCAGAGCAACAGCAAACCCTGACCCAGAGCCAAGGCTGGAGATGAGAAACAGAACAGGTGACAGAGATGTGGGAGCACCCCAGCTTTGAGGGTCCAAGCCAGCACCCTGGGCTGTGAGGGAGGGAAGCTCACCAAAAGCTGCAATCCCAGTATACACCAGAGCAACTGGGAGCCCAGGGCGACTGGGAGGCAGGACAGAGTGAGGGCAGTGGGAAGAGACAGCTGTCACAGTGTGGCAGGGACTGTGTTCTGCTGCTTGGGTATCACAGGGCAGGACAATGGCAGGAGGGATTTTCAGAGAGAAATAAATATTATAGTTGGTGAAAGAGAAGTGAATTCTGGTTAATGAGAGGCTGGAAAGGGCAACACCACATCTCACCACCACCGATATCTACAGTCTCCTGGGAGTGGGGATAGGCAAGGGACTCCTTTTCACCTTCAGGTCCATTTTCAGGCTTGTATCTGTGACCGCAAAGACCAGAAATGTGCAGTGTGTGGTGGAAATGAGAGCTCGAATCCTGCTCACGAGCGCAAAGCATGAAGGGGACCAGGACACGAGGTCACAGGAATGTCTCCACGATTGCTGCAAGGCAGAAGTTCCCTGTCCGCAGGCGGGAGGGGAAGCATCCAGAGCAGCCCCATCCTGGGGTGCACAGCCGGGAAGATTCGGGACCTCCCACGAGGGCTGGGAGAACCGGGCACGGCTGAATGAGCCCCGTCCCAGCCTGGCTGCTCGCGGGAGCCCCAGGAGCAGAAGCGAGCCACCCCTGCCATTCCTGCAGCGTGGCATCATCGCTGCGCACGATGCCGCTGGAGTAATTGCCGCTGGAGTAATTGCCGCTGGAGTAATTGCCGCCGGGCTGGGTGCCAGAGCAGCGCTCGGCCCCCGGCACAGGAGATAACTCAATCTGCCCCTCCTGCCTCCTCCAGCAACGGGGGGGCCACCGCGCTCCCCTCTGCTCGGCCCAGGGGATCCCCTCAGGGTGGGTAAGTGGGGAGGGAGGCTTTGTGGGGCACTGGGGCAGCCTCCTGCTCAAAGGCCATTCCTTGCATCCCCCTACCCTAATTTGCGGCATCTGCTTGGCAAAGCCCGAGGGCTTCCCGTTGCAAAGGCCACCGGAGCATTTTAATAGCGTGCTTTTGCCTGGCTTCCTTCCTGGGAATAAACCACGTCCTGGTGATACGGAGCATAAAAAACCCCAGTGTTAACGGCCAGCGGCCAAAGCTGGGAGCGGGCAGAGCTGCACCCACCCCTGCCCGGGCTCAGCCCGTCCTGCCGGCGCTGGGGGACACGACCTGCCAGAGCCCTGCAACAGGCAGGCCCTGCTGCCGTTGCAAAACAGGATGCAATAAAACCCCATTTGGAGCCCGAGTCACAGTAGGGAAGGGCGGAGGGATGGCTGGCTCGTGCTGGCTGGCTGCTGTGGGCAGCACGCCTGCACTGTGTAGCAGTGTGTTTGGGGGGCCGTCTCCCTGTGCCCAGCATCCCTTGCTTGCCCAGGAATGGACACCACTGCCTCGCAGGAGTCACATCCCAGGAAGGTGAGCTTGACCCCTATCAAGACTCCGTGCTCCCCTCAGAGCACTGCCTGCATCGTGGGGACAGAAAGGGACCCTTGTCCCGAGCTGTGTTGAGGAGTCACAGCTTCACCTAGCAGTGAAGGTGCTTTGAGTCCCCAGACTCACCACTGCCATAGAGTCTGGGGAGGGTTTTGTCCTTAGAATGCTCAACCTGAAGCTCTTCCCAAAGAGCTTCTGTATTTTAATAATTAAACTACATTTTAGACTGAAGAAAGTGAAGGAACAGCATCCCATGGGGCATTGTGAGTTACCCGCACACTGTCCCCAGCCGGTGGGTAGCT
Organism: Anthoscopus minutus; assembly: GCA_013399455.1. Lineage (NCBI taxonomy): Eukaryota > Metazoa > Chordata > Aves > Passeriformes > Paridae > Anthoscopus > Anthoscopus minutus. The sequence continues at coordinate 107,959 of VWYI01034028.1, forward strand.
CCAGCAGTACAGGCTGGAGCCCCCATCTACCCAGACACCCCACTGCTGAGAGAGCATGGAAACACAGCGATAACACCAATGCCAGAGGGGAAGCTTCTGGACAACTATGTCAGATAAGTCACTCAACCCCTGTGTTCTCAGCCTAAATAGTGACGGATGGATTCTGCAGGGAGTTTTGGGCAGTTGTGGGTTTTTTGAAGGGAAAAAGGAGTGGGGGATGAACACATTTGATGTCACCTTGCTGCCTCTGGGTTGGTGGAACTTAGCTTCTCTCTGCGGTGTGTGGAGTGCATGCTGTGGCTGATAGAGGTTCAGGGGGCTGCCTGCAGCCTAGGCACAGCACTTGAAGCCCCACGGCTGTGGAATGAGAATGTCAGGGTTCATTCCAGGTGAGGGGGATGTCTGTCATGCTCTGGGTCCCCAGGGAGCTCCCATAGCAGCACAGCTCAGGTGTGAACCCAGATCAAAGCCCTTCCTGCAGGTGGGGTGTGCTGGATGCACCATGTGTGGCTTCTCCCCTGTCTAATAAGGCGCTGAGCTGTGGAGCAGCCTGCCTCTGTGCTAAAGGAAGGGAAAACCTCTCTCCCTCCCCCGGCTGCACATTTTTGCCAGCCCCGTTGACCTCAGCATGTTTGCAGGTTGCTGCCTCTCTGTCCACAGAGATGGAAATGTGGTCAAAGTTTATTAGAAGGATGCCAGCCACACACACACGTGTGTGTGTGTTTGTGTGTGTATATATAGGCAAAGCGTGTGACCTTTGTTTTCTTGGGAAGCTGTGCTGAAAGGCAAAGCCAGGAGGGGAGGGAGCAAACAAGCAGGAAGGGGGGGAAGCAGTAGGTGTATTTTCAGCTGTGCTCTGCCTCCCTGCAGCACGGGAAGGCAGCTGGGAAGGAGGGCACAGGGACAAATGGCAGCAGCAGGAGCCAGGGCCCAGAGAGCGGCAGAGGGGATCAGCCTTTGCACCATACTGGAGGAGCAAAACCAGTCACCATGTCCCACTGGAGCAATGCTTTACCAGTCTGTGTCACAGGCACCTGGCCTCTGTCACCCAGAGGTGCTTTCAGGATCATTACATGGCATTTCTCCTGCAGAGAACATCTTGGGGGCTGTGCACATCCCATCCTGCTGGGACTCCCATCTTCCTACCACAAAGGCATTTACCTCCTGGTGCTTCTCTTGTGCCAGAGGAAATCTGCCTGTCAGTGCACTTCCAGCAGGGACTGGGGCAGAGTGTGTGGTAACGGTGACCTTCAGCTGCTGTGACTAATTTTCTTAACCATGCCAGGCCAGGCTCTGGCTAGGCTTGTCCCCTCCCACCATACCAGAGACTGCTCTGAGGACTGGCTCTGCTCCTCTGTGTTAGGCAGGTGACATCCCACTTACCTGTGGCTTGGTCTGCAGGAAGGAGGCATGCTGCCGAGCTGGCCACACTGCTGTGCTTGGTGGTGGCTGTCACTCAGAGCTGACACTCCCTGTGTCCCTCCTGTGGAGTGTGGAAGTGGCAGAAGCGTGGGTGTGCTTTGGCACAGGTACTGGCCTCTCTTGCTCACACACACACACTACTTTTGTATCTGACAGGAGGCTGCTGCCTCCAGCCTGGCCATCGGCATGTGAAATTACAGGCTCCACAGCACCTGATTCCCCGGGGACAGCCACTGCTTGGGTCAACAGGGTGCAAAGAGTAGGGCAGAGTGTGGCTGTGATGGTACTTGGAGGCTGTGGTGTTTCTCTGGCCTGGGCAGGCAAGGACATCATCCTCTGCTGCTGCCAAGGGGGCTGTGACAAAGGACAGTGTGCAAGAGGACTGTCCAGGGACAGAGCAGAGGAACCAGCCCCTGTCCTCCTGTGGGATGGCAGTGTCCCCAAACCCACTGCTAACCCCCAGTAGCCCAGGCATGTGCCAAAAGGAAGACACCAGGATGGCTTTCAGGAGACCATACCAGGGTCACATCCTTAGACATCTCATGCTTGCAGCCACAGTGCCACTTTTCCAGGGCAAAGGGGAGTCCCTTCCATCTGAGCCCTGCAGCAGTCCCACTGTCCCTGGAGGCTGTTATGAAACTGTACATGGAAGGACCCTGGGAAGAGAGACTGAGCTTAGAACAGCCAGTATTGGTCTTTTCTCAAAACTGCACCTACTCTCTCTCACCACCAGTCCCCCTCAGTCACCATTGCACCCCCAGTCCCTTCCCAGAACAGCTGAAGGTCCTGGCTTCTGCAACAGAGGTTGCAGAACAAGTGTGGAGACCACGAGGCTGTGCCATTCCTGGAGGGTAAGCCTGGGAGCAGAGGGACACTCAGTGCCCAGCCCTGCCCAGATATGGGGACAAGGACCAGCCAGTGCCCAGAGCAATGCCATATTGGAAGGATCCTGGCCAAGGCTCTCATCAGGCACCACCACATTATCTTGAAGCCAGAAAAGTCAGCCCTGGTGACTCAGAGGAGAGAGGAGAAATTCAGGCTCCTCTGCCCTCCGACTGGTTTCCTGGCTCCTCTAAATTTGCATAACAGCCCCTCAGCAGTTCCCTGGGGCCAATGGGACCCTTGTAGCAGCCACAGGTTCCTGTGCTCAGCCCCAGCTCTCGCTCTTGCTCATGCAAACTGCACCAACTGCTCCCTCCCTGCACATGGGGGCTGGCGAGCACCTGCCCTTGTCCCCAGCCAGGCTTGTCCCCATCCCAAGTGCTGCAGGGGACTGCAAGCCCAGCCGGAGCACCTTGCACAGCAATCAGGGCTGTAGCATCTCTCTGACAACAGGGCTGGGGAGTGGTGGCTCCGTGGGTGGCTGTGACCGATGCCTTCTCCATCCTCTGCTCATGTGAGGCTGGTGGCTTTGGCACAGAAATGCTGCGGTGGCATCTGAGTTCACCAACGGCTCACTGAGCAATTCCCACAGGGCAAAGGTCGAGGGCCCTTGTGCTTCCCAGTCAAGTCTGATGCTTCCCCAGCATTCCTGCAAACCCACCAGGAGCAAAGAGCAAGCCCAGGTGAGATAGCTAACCACCACATACCTGAACCCACTCCCCATCTCCCAGCTCAGCCTGAGCCACCAGTGTATCCCCTCCCAGCCCAGCCCAGGGGCCAGGGAGTCAGGGACAAGGATGGAAGATGACAGCCCAGATCCAGTGCCTGTGGTGCTGTTAGCTGGCTCCAGCCACTGCTGCTCACTCCAGGAGGGAGACTTTCTGCTTCCAAGGGCACTGAACAGCTTTGGGACTGCAGCAGAGCTTTGGCCAAAATGCAGAGGTGAGGCAGGGCTGAGCTGGGGGCTGGAGGGATGCAGGCAGGTCCCATCTCAGCAGAGCTGTTTGGGGCCACTGCTCGTGGTACTACTTGGTGACAAGGCAGCTGCAGGGACATCCCAGGCCAGTTTGGTGTCCCCCTAAAGCTGGTAGTTGAGCTGTAAGACAATTTGGGGACAAATTCCAAAGGGTTTGGGAAAGGTCTGTCCATAGGCACTGGAAAGAGACTCTAGAGGTGCCCACAGAGCACCCAGTGCGGGGCAGTAGTGCTGATCCCACCCCCTCGAGAGACCGTACAGTAACAGACTCCACGGAGCCGCGCTGTGCTCACCCCACCCTCAGCAGCAGTGACACTGAGCTGTCCCCAAAGAGCGCCAGCATATCCACCAGCGGGGCAGCACCCCAGCTCCAGCAGCCCTGTCACCTCAGCCTGCTCCAGTGCCACCAGCACAGCACCCTCAGCCCCACCATCCCAAACCAGCGGATGCGAGGCAAGGAAGAAGGAAGGCGGATAGAGGGGAAAAAAAAAAAAGTTAATAAAAAAGAAAAGCCGACAAGCCCAGACCCGGCAAAACGGCGAGAGAGGCAAGCCGGGCAGGTTTATTGGGGTGCAGGAGGGGACGATTAAATACCTGCCGAGGGGGATGCTCAGGTCCCGGGGCTGCCGGTGCAACGTAGTCCAGGGCTCCTCCCGGCGGCGGCGGCTGCTACCGGCGTCACGGCACATCCCGGCACAGCATGGCACATCCCGGCACGGCACGACACGTCCCGGCACGGCATGGCACATCCCGGTCCAGCTCCGGCGGGCTCCAGCGCACAAAGGGCTCCGCTTTTAAAGGCGCTGCCGGAGCCCCCCGGCCCCGCAGGGCCCGGATTGACGGGGCGGGCAGCTCTGCGGGGGCGGGGGGCGCGCAGCCGGGGGAGCAGATTTAAACAGAAAAAAGGAGAAAAAGAAAAGCAGGCAACGGAGGGTAAAGTGCAATAATCCAGCCGCAAACATCGGAAAGAACAGCCCCGAGGATGCCCCGGGCACGGAGCCACCGGCTCCTCCCGCCTGCGGGGCTGGGGGGGCTCAGAGGGGTCCCGGGTTCCGCGCAGAGATGGGGAAGGTTGGAAACCGCAAACCTCTTGAGGAAAAAACTTGTAAATGCCGGGCCTGGCGAGACTGGGTAGG